>JAUTBR010068223.1:0-11526 GCA_032361205.1 Pseudorimula midatlantica
TTACCTCGTTAGGGAAATCATTGTTTCGGGTGTGTTTTGTTAAGCGAAACAGAAATCACATGTTTTATAAAATATTACACAACATATACTCAACATAATACATTAAGGACCATTAGCCTTTTTGGACATATAAATTTAGCTTTATATAAGTTTAAGAACGAAAAATTTCCAGACATCTGAAGATTCCATGTACTCTTCAAGAACCTGCCGAAGAATTAGTCTGAGGAATGGCACCAGATTCCTAAAGACGAGTTCTGAAATTTGGTAGAAAGATTCCCCACACAATATCTGCTAGCCCGCAATGTATTTTGTTGAGTATATTTGGAATACCCGGTAAAGAGAGGTAAATAACATTGCACATGCACATAAGTCAGTTATCACTCCGCTATTATACGTGTACCAAAAGCCTTAGCAGACTCGGTAGGGTTACATCACCTTGTTCTAAAGCGAAAACGCATTACGCTATTTGGAAAATAAGCTGATGAATTCTGACACAATGCACCACACGCACCGAGATACAACACGAGAAAAAAATCAACAGGAATTCTGTATTTTCTCGACTTCCGTAGCAAATACTTCGTCGACGTTACCGTCATTCTTAACGTCAGATCTCTTCAACGTCTCTTTGTAAAGCACGCACAAAGCAAGGACTACATTGGTATAGACTCTTCTGAACAGAACAGAGTTAATTCTCATGAAGAATTGCATCATGTGATATAATGAGAAAACAATGAAACGCATACACTTTTTACATGAATAGGTTTTCAACATATAGTGCACATCTATAACATTTACATCATACATAATCCTGCTTCTACTACACGGGTTTCAAAGGAATAGAAGGCCTATATATTCACTATATACGTATTATATAGACACTTCTACAACACGGTTGTCGTTTAACCATTAACGTAATGGAAAACGGAAACGTCCAATAGAGTGGCGATGATAAGCTAGGAAGATGAAAGTTGAGACTGGTTGATGGCATCGTTAGTTGTATAATTGACTGCACCAATAATGCATATTCGCTTCCATTATTTCAAGAATGTAAATGTGGTAATTTTGTTCTCTCCGAAACTAGCAATACAGACAATGGTCTTAGTACGCCGGAGATTGAGATAGAGATTGAACCTCCTTCAAGAATCGAAGCACCAATAATAAGCTTTGTTATTATGAGTAGAATATTATAAATAGAGAATTAACATATCAATTATTCTTAATGCGATACACTTTATGAGAACATTCCTAGCTGATATGATATTCTTATAATGAATACTAGTAAGTAAAGATGTATTCCATACATTTCCAAATAAACTACATAGTGGGATGACGTAATGCGCATGCACAGGGAACACCGAACACGATGGCCATGGTGACCCGGATGGGGTCTGCAGAGAGAGAGAGGGGGAGAAGGGGAACCAGATCTAAAAAATCGCACACACACACGCTGGAGACTCATCTGGAATAGACGAGTGCTCATTTACCAGGGCCTGTGTTTAAGAGAGTGGTGTATTTAGCAAATTGAATAAAGATCGCAATACCACATGTTTCTTGGTCGACTTCGCAACTAGTTGCAAAAAAGCAAGAAAGATGGATGGCCGGAGGGGAAAACTCAGTGCAAATCGATTATTGCAAATTATGCATTCTTCTGGAATGTTCGGAAACTTGTACGCCGAACAAGCACAGACATATGATTCATATTTTGTTCTAACTACATATATTTGAATTCATTTAACGCTATTTGCCTATGTTGTAAGTATTGGCTAGTGGTTTATACCCAGTCACCTCAACTCTAGAGGAACAAGCGGCTAGAGTAACGAGAGAACAGAAATCGCTATCGTTATAAATCATATATACTTGAGGGAATCTTGTTTAAACAAAAAACACAACAACTGGTATGGTGTATGTTTTTTTAGTAATTGAATGATGGAAAAACAATGTTGCCCTCTGACATGTTTTTTGAAATAAATAATAAAGATAATTATTTATTCTTTCTTGTTACATTTAGTTGCAATGTAAAATGGCATATGGTAGTGTGGCGTTACGTGTAAATCAAACAACAAACTAACCCATGTAAAGAGGGAAATTGAGAATGATACAGTTGAAATAGACAAAGATAGAATTAACAAAATGATAATTATATTGATGCAGATTCTTACAAAAATCAACATTGATAAAACAATTTTCCTATTTGCATCTAGTACTGCAGTCGTGCAGCAATGCGTTCAATATTTTTCCAGATATATATCCAGAAAACGACGTAAACTTACCACACGTCTGCGTTATGATCGCAGACATGTACTCTCATTTACTATATTTGATCATTTCCTGCCAAAGGTTTGATAGGAGCCCGTCAGACAGAAACATAAATCATCACAGAGATACTTATAAGCGACTGCAATAGACACTTATTCCTTTCTCTTCTAAACAAGATTGACAGCTAATAACACAGCTAAACACCTAATGAACAAATGAACTGCAAACAAGAAAGGAGAAAGCACATTTGCCAAATTTTCAAATTGACAATTTGATAAGTAAAATCATCCCAAAATTGGCAGCAACAGAAATATACTGCTCGTTGAAAGAACGGGTAATTGAATCGCCATAAGGAGTCTGCCTACAAAGAATCCCAAGCTTGGACTTCGCCAAGGAAACCTTCTGAGGCATAAGCTGTTACTCTTCTGAAACGAAAGCACAAAGACGCGAAAACAAACAGAGGGGAAATTACCAACTTTAAAGAGGGACTGGGTAATTTGTTGTCCCGCTAGGATGTTCGCTTGTTTTTATATTTACCCTCGTCCCGTGCGCCTTTAATTTGAAAGTCATTGGATATTCAAGGTTTATAAACAACAACAATTGAGCACATCTTTTAAACACGTAAAGGATTCTCGGAACAGTTGGGAAAATCATCACTTTGCTTAGTGTCTGTTTAGCTATAGGTCTACCGAACACGAGAAATTCCAAGATGGATTACTAGTATGTCCCCTTCGAAAATATAATGGGAACGTGTTAAGTATATGTCTTGTTATAATTATAATAATATTTCTCGGAAGAATCCAAATTATCATAGCAAATCTGAACTTCAAAATAATTGTATGTTTACTTAAATTCACCATTAAACTATCCATTTGTTATATATAGCAACACTACAAAATACACCTTACATTTAGTGAACACTTGTCTTATCATACCAACACGGCTTAATAAGATACAAGATTTATAAATAATGTATGTATTTATATGTACAGTAATCGGAGAGCATCTTCCCTTAATCTGGACACGGGTAAAGTGGACGAATTAACTCCCTTGGGTCGATGCCAACAAGGTGCTAATGACTGGTTATTGGTCCTTACGTCATCGAGATAACGTCACACTGACCGGGGGACAAGACGATGATATACGGAGATGCTAATCTAAGCAATTACACGTGTAACTCGTGCCAATTAACAGTGAATAAGTACATGTCTAACTCGCAACCCTTTTGACAATATCAATTAATCTAACTCGTGAATGTACCCAAAACATGTACCTACGGAATTACAGAGACGCAGAATGTATGTAAAAATATACTTTGAAATTGTAAGGAACATACCGGTACCTTTAAATATATATATAAAACACATACAAATGTATGGTGTGATATTATATAGTTGAAATAAGGATAATTAAATATTGATATGAAAGTATCTACGTGCTCTAAGATTAATAACGTTACAGCCGTTTTGCACAAGAGAAGGAATACATGTGGAACAATAATAGTTCTTAGGAAAGTGTGATAGAAACATGCTATTGTTCTCACTCCGACGTACGTGTATCTGCATTACGTTCCTTTTGACCTTCATAGCGTAGTTCTGGACATGCAGTTAAATGTATATTGTATGAAGGCGAAGCATAAAATACTCGGTTATCATCAAAACCAACACCAGCCTCACAAGTTGAACATGCTGTTTAACTTTGTGTACGGTAGTTTAATTTCGTGTGATGTTTTAGTGTGTGATGTTTTAGTGTGTGATGTGTTAGTGTGTGTGTGTGTGTGTGTCTGTGTGTGTGTGTGTGTGTGTGTGTGTGTGTGTATACATGTGTGTGTGTCTGCGTCTGTGTGTGTGTGTGTGCGCGCGCGCCCGATGTGTGGGTGAGAATAGAGAGGGATAGAGATATAGATAGATTGTTTTTCAACGATTCATATTAGAAAATAAACTAGATGATATTGGTTCTAAAATTTTCGTTAAATAACATCTCCTCAGGCTACTATCTTTGGTCAACATACATCTTTTATTTTCAGTCGCCTTGGTCACATTTGTGTGTGTGTGTGTGTGTGTGTGTGTGTGTGTGTGTGTGTGTGTGTGTGTGTGTGTGTGTGTGTGTGTGCGGATGAGAATAGAGAGGGATAGAGATAGATAAATTGTTTTTCAACGATTCATATTAGGAAATAAACTAGATGCTATTGGTTCTAAAATGTTCGTTAAATAAGATATCCTCAAGCTACTATCTTTGGTCAACGTACATATTTTATTTTCAGTCGCCTTGGTCAAATTTAGCTGAATGCGAAATGTCATTCCAATACGAAAACATATTTTATTATAATTCATTTGAACATATAGAAGCAAACATACAGAAGTAGTTTATACTGTAATAGTGTGGAATCCGATTTGATCTGTATCTCGAACCTAGTGTGTAATAAATCTCTTCCAGATTGATGTAAATACAATTGACTGCCGTTTCCGTGAATTAAAGCACACTAACCGTTTGATTGGACATCGCAACCCAAATAAGATAAATAGATTTGATTGACGGAAATCGATTAATTGTTTGGCATGTTTGACAATATTTGCAGGCATCAATCATACTACAAGAACAGTATGCTTAGATAAAATTGTCCATATGTTTGCCTATTATTGATTACTGACGACTAACTGCTAGTGCTATGAACTATGGCAGGTTTAGGATGAAAGCAATCTATAGTTACGCATTCGATAGTATAGGGCATTTACATATTAGTTGATACAGAAGCTTTGTTTTAAAGTACGCTACTGAAGTCCTGAAGAGTGTGACATTTTCCATTGACTATTTAATGTTGGGGCTTTGCTAACATAAGACTACTTCTCACAGTTTATGTTTATAATAAAATATTTTAAAATGATAATATCATATTATTTACAAATGTCATATTATTCAAAATGTTAAGACAAGAAAAGTTATGTTTGAATGGTCTCACCATTAAGAAGTCAATGCAAAATGTATGATATTGAGAATGCAGAACACTCATGCAATAAACAACAGTTATTATTATAATACACTTTTAGGGATAACATAACCATATAAACAATACACAGAACAAATCTAGAAACATATCTTATAAAATATGCAATACTATCGTAAACCTAAACGATTTAAACATATTTATACATTTAGATTTCTCTGAACGTTCATTGTTTTAAGTAGTAAAAAACATTACCGGAAAGCTAACACATAATTGAATACAGTTTCCAATAATGTACATGAGATGGCTTAGCATTACTAATCCATTATATATATATATTACCTTATTTATTTCGAATTACTATTATATAATGACTATACATCATTTCTTAACCATTCATGCACAATATTATTACTGAAAATAAACGTAAACTTTATCTGAAATGTACTCAGTAAAGTGTGTGTATCAATGAAAACCAGGCTTTATTTGACAGGATCAGATTTGGATTCATTTTATTTCTCAATAAGTCCAATAAATGGTGGTATATGAGAAAACATTTATTTATTTATACAGGTATTAATAGTGACAACAATATATTGAATGATATGACACTTAAACCTTGTTTACTGCTTACAGTCTTAATATAGGAGAATACTATACACAAGTAATAAATACAATATTATTTTTAATGTATGCTACTGCACTGTGTAAATTATATATATTTTGTGTTCGTGTTGCAGTAGTCTGGCGCACTGTCTGCGTTTTATATTCAAATAAATGTATGCCATACAATAGATTGAAAGCAGGTACAAGTTTTACTACTTTTGTTCTTGTTTCGATTTCATTCCATCTCTACAAGACACACGTGCACATTACACATGTCGAGTCGCAATTAATTACCTAATCAATTTCACAAACTGATGGATGACATATCAGGAACGCCTGTTTGAAGGTAAAAAAAAATAACAGACAATGCTTGTGGCTAAATGCTATTGACAAAGCCAGTAAATTACTTTTTGATACCCTTGCACATAACATTTATAAGAGATTTGCGCGAGCCTTATTGTGCTAGAATAATAATCCATCAGAAAGTCAAATGGTCTATATTGGATATACACATGATTGTGAATGTAAATGGTTGAGACAAAGATGAACCGGTTGAAAAGTATCAAGTAAATTATTTACGAGACCACAGACAATTGGAATTAATTTTGACAAAACAATTTCAGATGAAGCTATAATACAGCGTATATTGTAATGTATTATATAAAGTAATAACATTAATTAAATTAATTAATACAATATCATCAAATACCATAAACAAATATATTAATGAAGTATTTTGATAAAACGTTTGGAAAATATTGTGTGCGCTGTTAACAATTCACGAAATATTGTTTTACAATTATTCAGTAATTATAACAACTATGAACGAATACAAAACAATGTCTAAATCATTCACTAATTTAGTGAATACAATTTTTTTCAAAATCGACAACCACAAGGGAACTGTAGTTTGCGGGAGAATGACAAAAGTTCACACAAGTGTACAAATGCAGTTAAACGTGTCTTGTCTGCAATGTGCAGCGCTGGTTTGTCATTGGCTGAGCGTCACGCGGACCACTAAGTGGTTATTGATTACAATTGACAAGCGTGCGCATTGCACATTCCAGCGAAACGTATCAAGACAGCTGGAATGTCATTGCAAAATACACATGTCATTAACATGGGTTGCACGAATAGGTATATTATGCAATGGACATCTTTCATATATATGCAAGTTTTGATGTGCATACGTAATTATCTGTCAGTAAGCTAGTACTAATTACCCCTGCATTGAAATGAATGAGGCATGTTTATGATATGGTAATTAATAATTATAAATATTTGGACCGGTAGTTAATATTATTTATTAGTTTCATTAAGGCTTGTAAAATAGTTTTAATTGCATGCAGGAATGTAAAGCTAGTTTTAAGTATAGTTGATACATTTGAGAAATAAAATAAAATATGTGAATGTTGTTGATCTAACTATAGACACAATTAAACTGTGTTATACTTAAGGAATATTGTACATTGTGTTATTGCGAATTTGAAATTATTTCCATAAAGATTTTCCATATTTCTTTTATTTTTAATAAATGCATTTTGATATTTTGTGATTGTAAAGGTTTAATTTTAAAATAATGTGCGATATATTGCATGTTGTGCTTGAACATATCATATACTTCTTAAATAAAACAAACATGGAAAACTATATTATTTATGTATTTGCTTATTAAATAATATTATATTGTTAATCCATATTTCTAATTTTGTCGTAATCAGTTATAATTATATAACAGAAAAGCATAAAATCAGATATAAATATTACGTATGCTAGTAATTATTTAATAATCTCACTCATTCAGTGCTCTACTCGTCGTTTGTAATTACTATCGATCATTCTGATGAGGTCTATGTTTTTTCCTTACACGATGTAGAGCATAGAAGATAAACACTATAGTATCGTCTGTAATGTTTTGCTGACATGTTTCATCCTTAGTGCCAAACTGTCTGCTCGAAATCCTCTAAAAACAAAACGAAGACAAACTATGGTGATTGTATACAAGATAAGTACAAAATACTTAGGAAGTGAAGGGGTAACATGTGGACAATAACTAAACAATGAAATTAGCGTGCTTTATGTTACGCATAGTTTCGTCATGACAAATTAGGGTTGTCACTGGGGTTTTAATGATATCGTAAACAGGTGAAACTAGCGTTGGAAACAGAACTCTTTCACCTTAGACATATACATGTGGTATACGGAATTGTATTTATAATGCTCGTATTAAAATAAAATACGTCATAAGGTCAGTAAATATAAAATTAATTAAATGTAATGCAATGTATAAAACAATTATGATAATAATTATATAAAATGTTTCTAGCTTCATTGAGCTGTATATTTCCAGCTAAAACACCACCTATTGTGATATTAACACAATAACATGATATGTATGTCTATTTGAATATCTATGGCATTTCTATAGTATGTACGACTACTATACATGTTAGCAGTTAGATAGAAAGATACATACATTTACTATATTATTATTAATCTTAAATGTGGCATTTATGCAGAATATGGCTATCATAGAGTAATTCTAGAAATAGGCTACTACTTTTAGTTGGAAAAAAGCATAACCTGCAATGATGCGAATATAGGATGCATAAATTGTGCGTGGTATGGTTTAGACGAACACTTCTAGATACATATATACGACTACTTATAGTTAGAAATAAACATACATTGCAATGGTATGAATTAATTAAGTGTGCATGGTATGGTTTCAAAGAACACTTTTAGAAACATATGCGACTACTTATATATAGTTAGAAATAAATATGCATTGCAATGGTGTGAGTACATAATTAATTAATTGTGCGTAGTATCGACGAAGATATCACTTCTAGAAACATATGTGACTACTTATTTAAAAGTAAACATACATTGCAAATGTTGGGAATATGAAATGCATTAAATGGGCATGAATTGGCTATCAGTAATACTTCTAGAAAACTTCGACCTCTGTAGTATACAGTGTATAAATATACATAAACATACACACATCTATGTGCATCTATCTATCTCCCGTTAATAACCTTTGTGCATATCTATGTATGACATATTCATCTACTCTATTCCATAGCGAACACCTACCAAAACACTCGTCAGACGGATATTATTATGACGGATATATAAATATCCCGGCGTACGTCATTCTCCGTTTCATCTCTTTAAACATCAGCGATGTACATTTTTATGTATGAAATTGACATATGTATATATCAAGTCGCTGATAGACAAACACTCCCTCGTCGCTCCTATATCTGTTAACAGTGCCACCAACAAATGCCGATTGTAAAAGCGATTTGAGTCTCAGCGGGCAGAGAAGACTCTGGGAAGTCACAAATTACTGTAAATAGCCGTGAAATTGTAAATCAGCTGAACGTGTCAAAGTTTGCGCCGCGGCGCAAGGCGGCCATCTTGGATTTGACCGGTAGATCGGCGATATCAGCTGATATCGCGTCAATTAGTCAGCTGACCACTTGAAACACAGTGGTCACTGTTGTCTGGACGGTGAAGTGGTCGTAAGTGACCATCATGACCACTGGAGTAGAGTGCGAGGGGGAGAAGGAGAAGGAGAATGAGAAGGGGGGAGATGGACGCAACGCTACTACTTATGGTCGAGTGTCTGGTCTGGGGAACCAACTTCCGGAATTTTGTTGATTATCTATCCAGCATTTTTTCATCATCTGTACAGAATATTCTCGATAAATAGTACAGATCTAGACCTTTGTTGATCGTTCATGCAACATTTCTTTGACAGCATTGATGCGATGTTTCTTGTGGCCCAGTGTATATCGTCTAGTCTGGCGAAAGCACATATAATTTATTAATTTTCTATACGTTATGTTTGTTGATTATATGCTCACTGCATTATGTCTATAATCTATACAACATTTTATTAATTGATCATTAAATGTTTTGTTGATCATTTCAACAACATTAATGTTTTGATTACTTATACAACTTTGCTGGTCATTCATAACACATGTTGTTGATCACTCATATACTATTGTGTTGATTATTAAACTATTTTAGTGATCACTTCTGTTTTATGATTATTTACTAAACATAATTATTTATTGTAAGTCAACGGGCAGACTAATTATAAACGTTTTTACACAGATAGAAAAGTATTAGTGTGGTGATACTGTATTTGAAAATTTCATATTTTAGCGGTTTTAAATTCAATTGCATCACCAGTATTCGTATGAATACACTGCTACCCCTTTTGGGCCTATATCCACTCTTATTTGAAAATTTCATATTTTAGCGGTTATAATTCAATTGCATCACAAGTATTCGTATGAATACACTGCTACCCCTTTTAGGCCTATATCCACTCTTATTTGAAAATTCTACCCGGAAAACAATACATAGAACGTCAAGTTATATTTTTTTCTAATAATTACACATAGTTTAGTAGTTTTATCTCATACAAGTATAGTAATTAATCTGACTCGTGCACTGTGTGCACGGACGAAAGGTCAGCGTGACACTATGAAGCGTCCTGTGAAATGAGTTTGAACAAAGACACATGGAAAAGTAATTGCGTTAACACTTCATGTGAAAATATGGCCATGTTCACGACATTGACAAAGTCAAACTCAATGCTAAGGATAACATATTTAACAGCCATCCAACGACTCATTTCACAGCGAAACAGTGGGAGTTGAAAATGAAATAAATTCATACTACTATGGAAAGCCATTTTCTCATAAATATCTAATGTTGAGAAGTTGCCATAATTCATAATTGTGTTAACGTTGTTTTTCCCCCTCAAATAAAATAACACACACACGCACGCACACAAAATAAAGGAGTGAAAGTGTAATGGCAGTTTGTCGTATTAATGACCATATGAGTTGTTTGTCTTGGTTCATCAAACGAAAGTAAAAATACAAATGGTCTTAATGTTATAATAATTATGCAAACTATATGCAAAATCTATTATCACTTGCATCAATATTTAAATTCCATTCAATCTAAACAGTAATAAGCCACACATCTATATAAACACATTCAACACGATAACATTACCATACTGAAAATCTATTAGTTTTTAACGTACATTTATAAAATATAAAATATAAAACTTCCCGTGGTATAATTATCTACAAGTCCAGCAACCATTAAATCGTTTTTCTTTGAAAAACTGATGAAATGATATGATAAAATTTCATAGCAACAAAAGCCCCTCTTCAAAGCATATTTTTGACGAAAGCACGTTATTTACTTGTAACAGTAGTGATCTATTCCAATCCAAGCAGGCGTCATTCATGGATCTCTTGACAGGTGTTGTATATATACATTAGTATCAATAGTAGTATAGTTGCGATAAGCCTTTTAATCTAATGTGAGCCTTAAGGCGTATGATTACCTACTTGTCAAATCTATACAAGTCATTGGCTCACTATTGAAACGTACGTATACTTAGTTAGATAGCTGCCCTATTTGAAGTTACAAGCATAATTGTTAGTTTTCGTTCAGACAGAATGGAAACTATGTAAAATGGGGATTGTATAGAAAATTTACAAGCGACTTGCATAGTAAGATACAGCCACGTGTCAATGTATCCCTCTTTGAACAAACGAGAAATTAGTGTTTCATGAACATATTTTATGGTTGTAATATGGTGCTGAAAAGTGTGCTTATTATTAATGACACAAATAACTATTCAATGATATATTACACAAGTACTTGGAATACCCCCC
>JAUTBR010068556.1:0-11523 GCA_032361205.1 Pseudorimula midatlantica
GTAATTAGTCTCAGATCGAAATTCGTCTGTCCATTATCCAGGTCTATCAACTGTGATATTATGCCTTTAAATATATAAATAACAAAACGATGTAAATATATTATTCTGTTTACTCATAGAGCATAGATGTATGGTATATGATACAATGCTGACTAGTGCATATTGTAGTTGTGTTGTGAAGCCATGCAGTATACAGAAACCTGTGTTAGTATAGCACTGAATCTATGCATCTCAAATGAACCGGACCCATGCATTGTTAAACCAAACCAGGCCAGCATCACTTGCCTGTAATTAGTTTATTCAGGTGTCTAAAGCATTGTCTACTACTCTTGTTTTCTTGACAATAAGATAGACATCTATATCCGGCCTTTGAAATCACACCAAAACAGTAATAATTTCCATTGGCTGACTTTCCAAGGAAGTCAAAACCTTTTTGTTTACGGTTTGATGACCAAGATAAAATACGTTTTGTAAATTTTCGCGTCCACATTCATAGGTGTAAGTGATCGGCAGGCACAGAGAATAAAGGCAGCGCTGAATGCAGTAAGAACCTTAAGTAAAACTATTTCTTTCAGGCTTGTAATTTAGACCTCGTTTGGTTTAACTGCCTGAGGTACGCGGAATAATAGGGTTATTCTAAGTCGATCTATATGTTGGTTTACGAAAATCTGTATAGTTCTTTCAGACCGTGTCAGATTTGAATGCTATATAAGTCCACAAACAGACAGGTTGAAGAATTTGCTTTATCTTCAGTTGTGAATGCCACTTGAGATGGGAGTAAAATACAGACTAATATTTGTGTGAGGAGATATGTTTACACATGTTTTATGCAGTAAAGATAGCTGTACATGCATGGCGTGTTGGAGAGACTAGACACATGGAGGTTCAGGTTCAGGCCATTGCATCTTCTTTGTAACGGAGGACAGTTTTTAATGTGGTCGAGATGCAATGCATACTGTTTACTGACAACTTAAGGTGTCCATACATTCCTGTGTCCATTTGTCCATAAGTCCATGTCACATTGTGTCCATAAGTCCATGTCACATTGTGTCCAGATGCTTAGATTCCATACAAATCAACTGAGGATACTGTATATAATCGGCGCAAACGGGTGAAAGATTCCCGCAGCAACGTTTAACTCCATATTCACTCACTTACTACTGTATATCAAGGTGTCCACATTCTACTCTTTTTCCAAAATCTTTAATATCCCTTTTACAAGATCAAGGATCACTATTTCAAATTCTTTAATTAATTTTTAAATATTTGTAACCCTTTTTTCAAAATAATAATTTTTTAAATATATTTTTTATTCTTTCAAAATCATGGATAATTCTTACATTCTTGAAAAATGGTCACCATTTTTTTCATTTTCAAAATGTTTGAGCCCACCTTTTCAAAATCAATATAATGATTTTATCCTCATTTTTTAAATATCATTTCATCTCAAATGGGTGGAAGATTCCCGCAGCAATGTTAAACTCCATAATCACTCACATGTAATATCCTTAATTTTTCTTTTTATTACCCCTAGATCCTCCTTTCTAAGATCCTGGAAAGTCAGCTTGTAAACCCCGTGGCTGTACCTTAGTTAACCCTTTCCCTGCTGGATTAGGCACAGCCCCTGCTCTTTATGGCATCTCCAGTTGCTTCCAGCATGGAGAGGGTTAATCTGGACTTTGATGGGTATTCTTGGGTTCAATCCTGAGACAGAGAAGGCATAACAGTTATTAAACAACTGACATTGTTTTCTTCTGTATTTCCAGGAACATAGTCAGATCTGAAAGATGGTCATCACCAGAGAGCCGTCTTCCTGCAGAGAACGATGACGTCTTCCGCCGCGATGTATTCCGTCCTCGTCGTGACTCTGGTGCTGGTTCTCGCGGGATCCAGTTGCCATGGAGACGAGTTGGCGTCGCACCTCCTGCTGCTGGACTCGCTACCGGACGGACTCGGCGCCTCGGACACGGCACCTCTCGTCATCAGGACCAACTTCAGTGTGAGTATAGCCGGCTGTGGTTGACGAAACATTTGCTTACTTGTAATGTCTGTGTTTAACCAGTTTTCTCTGGCCCTATGGTTCAACAGCCGCACACCACAATCACCAACATACATACGCCCAAATCAGGCTCCTCACACCTACATATTATCCACGGATTGCGTGGACTTTATGACGTATTGTCTTGAGCACTGTCATCACCTTGAGGTCAAAGTGTTACCACGGTTGCAGAGGCACAACCATTCAGCATTATGAAGATTACCTTAGACTTAGATGTTGATCTGCTGATTTAAATCGGGCTGGTTCAAAGGGCAGCATATTCTAAAGGCTGATTTAATTCCCTTGAATCTACTTGGTAGTTCTTCTCTACCCCCTGAATACCCACGTAGATCTTGTCTCAGTCCTGCTCTGGTGATCTCGCGCTATCTCAGTCATCATATCGGGCTGTCATCAGCTGTACAGCTCAACTCATGTGGAGATGGATTAGGCCTAGAGGCGGTTGCCTTGCTGGCAACAATAGCAGATCAGCAACGACAGTGTCGCCGTCGTTGGCAATGACATGTCAAGATGATTATAATGTTTACTCCCAACATGTGAAACCGTGTCGGGAATCCGATGGTGGTCTAAAAATCAAGGACCCCTTTTGTTGACAGTGTCACAGTCATTGGCAGTGACATGTCGGGATGATTATAATGTTTACTACCAACACATGAATCCATGTTGGGAATCTGATGGTGGTCTAAAAGATCAACGTCCCCTTTCATCGTCAGTGTCACAGTCACTGGCAGCGACATGTCGGGATGATTATAATGTTTATTTACCGCCAGCCATGATGCTGTGTTGCCAGTCTGATGGTCGTGGTCTGAAGAATCAACATTCCTTTTAGCAGTGGTGTCTGGTGTCCTGGGCAGCCCTTCTGTGAGGCTCTTGTATCAAAGAAGACCCCACAGCACTCTTATATCTATCTCGCAGATCACTACTAGGTCGCTATGTTCTCTTAGTGGATACAAAAGCTTCATGACCGAGTCCACTGATTGTCAATGTTCCTCAAGTAGAAAGCCACAGTGATATGACGATAGATACCAGATTCTGAAGTGTTGCTCATAACTGGGGTCTATCACATGTTGAGGACATTGAATCACCGACCATCTTATGATTAGTACTTCTACTTCTAGTTATAAACTCCCAGTTTGGGCACATATTTCAAGGTAAATACTGACACTATGTCACCAGATGTTGGGTCTCAGATAACATTGGCATAAACAGGTTCGGAGGACAAGCTTTAATGGAAGTTGCTATAACCTCAGAACTTGCAACAGGAAGTCCTAAAGCGAAAGGACGCACCATTGGACCTAATGACAATATGTTTGTTAATGTAGAGAGAGAGAGAGATCTATTGGTATGACTTTAATGTAGAAAAGTCTATTGGTATGATGTTAATGTAGAAAGGTCTATTGGTATGATGTTAGTGTAGAGAGATCTATTGGTATGATGTTAGTGTAGAGAGGTCTATTGGTATGACGTTAGTATAGCAAGGTCCATTGGTATGATGTTAGTGTAGAGAGGTCTAAAGGTATAATGTTAGTGTAGAGAGGTCTAAAGGTATGATGTTAGTGTAGAAAGGTCTATTGGTATGATGTTAGTGTAGAGAGGTCTATTGGTATGATGTTAGTGTAGCGAAGTCTATTGGTGTGATGTTAGTGTAGAGAGGTCTATTGGTATGATGTTAGTGTAGAGAGGTCTATTAGTATGATGGTAAGGTTTCATGGACATGATAAATTGGATGTCTAGGCTGGACTATGTAGGCACACAGTCAGCTGACTAAATGACATATGTACGTGTTGTCTTCTTACATACATCTATCCATCAGAGGACCGTTACACAAAGCTTTTTTTGTTCTACAATCGTGTTGAGCCATACTATTGTACTGAGCATCAATAAAGTTTTACATATGCTTTGTGGAACCAGCCCCACAAAGATACTTTTTAGTTCTAAAGTTGATTTGAACCGTACTATTTTACTCTGACAATTGCTTCATGCAACTAGCACCACAAAGCTTTTGTAGTTCCACAATCGCTTTGAGGCACTTCCTTTTTTTACTCCGACATGAATCCAGTTCTACAATTGCTTTGTGGAACTAGCCTAGAGTATTATCTTGGCTCATCGAGGGCGTTGTTCATCCAATAAAGTACTGGTATCTATAGATTCAATGGAAATACATTGGTGACTATGTTCTTAATGAACAACTATGCTTCAAGGATACGGACAGCTCATATGCTTCCAGTAAACTTTGTGGGTGACAAAGAGTCATTGCTTCGCTGTGGCCACACAGACTTGAAGCGTTAATCTGTAGGAATGTTGTGGTCCTCAAATGTCCTGCTGAGACCACCATTAATATTGTTCCCTGTCCTAGGAAATGCTGCCGGCTGGGCGGGATATTGTCCTGCACAAGGGGAGATAATTAGATCACTGTATCGTGGGATGTTCATTAGGGCAAAATTAATGGCCGCCACAATGTTTTTCCAATCTTTCTAGCAGTATATGTCAGTCCAGTGGATTGATTGTGAAATTGGCATCGGTGCTAATCTGGATTGATGAGATTGTCTTCTTCCCAGCCAATCTGAAGGTCGTATTTGAAAAGTATTGGACTGAAATGGCAACATTAAGAGCATGTTCAGATGGATTGTGTGTTTAATTTAAGTTATTATTTTGTTTTGTGTGAATACGGTTCACTTTCATTCTGTCATCATACTAGGATAGAAAATGTATATTGTAAATATGTTGTTTAAAAAAAAAATCAGAATTACAGTATAACCTTTCTATTTGCTATGCCATTTTTTAATTTTTATTAAATTAGTGCTTCTTTTTTTCTCTCAGCACCATTGAGTAGCTAGTCTAGATTCTAGGCACTATTTAAATTATTATTATTATTATTATTATTATTATTATTATTATTATTATTATTATTATTATTATTATTATTATTATTATTTTTAATTTTTATTATTATTATTATTATTATTATTATTATTATTATTATTATTGCAGTGAGAATATTCCACCCGTGCTAATAGCATATTCATATAAAGATCAAGCGTTTCAAAGTAAGCGTCTTCATGCAGGTTGTAACCTGAAGATGCCTTGTATGTATACTACAGTGTGTTTTAATAGTTCAGCTATAGAGAGAGAGCTTATACTGACCTCCTTCATTATACAGGCAACAGGAGATGCCCAATGGAGCATTGGTATGCACAATCAACCGTACCTAATATATAAGCATTAATGATACCCTTTAGATCGTTACCCCAAGCATTAAATTTAATCGTACGTATATCACGTATGCATCCCATCAATCACTGCAGTGGGGTTAGCTGCATCCATGAGGAAGTCCTAGTGTTGTGGTTCCGTACCGTGGCAAGTAGGAATGTTACGATTGGCTTAGGTTTATATGTGGGATTTGTCGGCTTACACAACACGTGCAGGTATTGTAACTGTTGTGAGTCAAACCACTAATCTACAATATGTGCCAGGGCTTTTCACACCCTATTGCTTTTATCGACGCCACAAATTTTTGCAGGAATCACTTGCTCGCAGATTACGCTCCTAATTCAGCATCTGCCCCGGGGGTCGGCATTGTGTCGTCGGTCGCAGATTTTCTTTACGACGCCAATATTGCCAGACAGTGTTCATTGGGTGGCTCCGTGCCAATGCTGAAGTGCCAATGCTAAAGCTTTGCCAGCAGTGTGTGCTCCTTTTCCAGCAGCATGCTCCTTTCCCAGGTGCTGAAGTAATTCACTGACAATGCGCTCCATTTCACTACTGGCGTGCTCCATTTCACTGTCGGCGTGCCAAGCGTTGGTGTGTGGCGGATTAATTTCATCGTATATCACCGATGGGTTGACGTACATTTACACCATAGACGGGGAACATGTTGTGATTGAAAGTGATCAATTTCAATATGGGATATGTAAACGGAAATACGTTTTTGTAAATGATTTTCCATCAAAGTTATGTAAAAAGTTGTTTTTAACTTTTAGGTTTTGGCATAAAAAACGTTTTGTTCATAATTTTAGTAAGACAATTACCACAACAACTTATATATATATATATTTTTTTAATGGAACATGCATTATACAAATACATCCTGTCTTCCATATGTATCATACATTTATTTTGAAAAGAGCAAATATCATTTAGGAAAAAACCAATATTCCTTGCTCAGCAATTTCCTAAATGAACAGGCAAACGGTGTAAATAATTTTGTACCATGTAGACTGACGTTAGTCTGAAGTGTCTCAAATGTTCAATCCATGTTGTTAGACTGACTTCATGGTAGAGGTGTATGTGTCAGCGTGTGTATTGGAGTGTTTGACTTGAGATAACACACTGCATTCCTGGATTAAAGCCCATTATCACCCAGAACCAACATGAGATTGCCCGGGAGATTGGCGTAGACATTGTGTCAACACAATTAATAGCTGTGGTCCGTAGCACTATGACATCATCTGCCCCATGGCCGACATCAAAACCTACTTTAAGTCAGCCCGGGATCTACAAATTCTGTGAAAGTAAATAACTGAATCAGTTTGTAAATACGATGATCTAACTGTTTGCTATCTAAGTGTGATAATGGGGGACTATCTATGTTTGACTGTTCCGTGTCTGATCTCTGTGATAATAAGACCGATACAATCTCTATCTGTTCTCTATGTGTCATAATGAACCCTAGATGTAATGTATGTCTGTGTATCGTTTCTCGAAGCTCTCTTAGTCGCTAAGGGACCATAGCACTCTCTTAGTAATGGAATAGCTATCGGCAAAGAGAGTGCTATGGTTCCTTAGCGGCTAAGAGAGCTTCGAGAAACGATACCCAGTTCTCTAAGTGTTATAATGAACCCTAGATGTAATGTATGTCTGTTCTCTAAGTGTCATAATGAACCCTAGATGTAATATGTCTGTTCTCTAAGTGTCACAATGAACCCTAAATGTAATATGTCTGTTCTCTAAGTGTCATAATGAACCCTTTGGCTGTTTATATGTCATAATGAGCCCTAGATCTAATTCTTCATCTGTTCTCTAAGCATCATAATGAACCCTATATGTAATGTCTATCTATTCGCTAAGTGTCATAATGAACCCTAGATGTAACATCTCTGTTCTC
The DNA here is from genome assembly GCA_032361205.1 of Pseudorimula midatlantica. Classification (NCBI taxonomy): domain Eukaryota; kingdom Metazoa; phylum Mollusca; class Gastropoda; order Lepetellida; family Lepetodrilidae; genus Pseudorimula; species Pseudorimula midatlantica. Next base: position 7,161 of record JAUTBR010068556.1, read on the forward strand.
TAAGTGTCATAATGAACCCTAGATGTAATGTCTGGCTGTTCTTTAAGTGTTATAATGAACCCTAGATGTAATGTTTGGCTGTTCTCTAAATGTCATAATGAGCCCTAGATCTAATGTCTTCATCTGTTCTCTAAGCATCATAATGAACCCTATATGTAATGTCTATCTATTCTCTAAGTGTCATAATGAACCCTAGATGTAACATCTGTCTGTTCTCTAAGTGTCATAATGAACCCTAGATTTAATGTATGTCTGTTCTACAAGTGTAATAATGAACCCTAGATTTAATGTCTTCATCTGTTCTCTAAGCATCATAATGAACCCTAGATTTAATGTCTGTGTTCTCTAAGTGTCATAATGAACCCTAGATGTAATGTCTTCATCTGTTCTCTAAGTGTCATAATGAGCCCTAGATGTAATGTTTGGCTGTTCTCTAAATGTCATAATAATGCATAATGGCTCTCTATTCTTTACGGATGATAACAACATCTATATTATGTCTTATCTACAAGTGTGATGACAGTGCCTATTATCCCAGTCTGTTCTTTAAGTGTGATAACAACTCCTATGATTTCTGTTTGTTCTCTAAATGTGATAACAACCTTCTGTATCTTCTGTCATCTAAGCTGGCCTATTTTCATTGTCTGTCTGACTTTCAGTTGCACGATGTCCCACAAGATAACTTTTATGCAAACTGCAGTTTTCAGTATCACTGGTTTTCTGTTCTCCGACAACCCAGAAAGGCAAAACGACCAAGATAAGGCCATTAAAGGCTCTAGCGATAAGTAAAGCATACGAAAGGAGACACTTTCGCGCAGTCACCCGAACATTGCCTATTGTCTAGGCGTGTATTATCCTGATCATGATAGTCTATAGTGACGGGTGTTTGCTGTATCAACACAGTGGTATACTCATATAATAACCTGATCCTACCCATATAATAACCCAAGCCAGGCTACAGCACTGACCACAACAGGCAAACAATTACTGCCGTGTTCTCGCGTCCTCGTTGTAATACCTGCCCCACCATTGACTGCCGTATACGCTGTTGTTGCAAGATCACTATGAGATTAGCATAGATCAGTGTTGTTGCCCACAAAAACACCCCAGAAGGTGGTCGGTAATTAGGAGACCAGACTTGCCCCCCAGAGCAGGTTAGGGGTCAGTTTGTGATTGTTTGTGTGTTCTCGTCAGATTCGCTCAATGTTTGTTGGGTGGCCTGTTAGGACTCAATGGGCAATTGTGATGTGCGTTTCATTTTTGATGATGATCAAGTGATGTCAAACATGGTTTAATAATGGGCCATTAGTTATGAGGGGGCATCTCCATGTGAGAAATAATATTAGAGGGACTTTCTCAAAGGTTTCTTTCGGTAACACATTGGTTGACATTATTTGTTTTGTATGGGACATTGTTAAATGGTGAACTATCAAAGCTGATACTCTCCCTTTAAACTACATTATTTCGTGTGTACATGACATCGATATTGATTGATGTTCCAAATATCTGCCTTTTAATCGTCCAATCGGATATGAAATACTAGTATTCCTACTCATTGCAGAATTACTGCCAATTTGAATATTACTTGCATCAAATAATAACGTCTTCATATTATTTACTTTTATGGCTTTTCAAAAACGAAGAGAAGAGATAGCCATATTTTTGGGGCTTATACTCAATATAATTAATAAAGCCTTTTTGCACACATACATTTATTTATTTATTTATTTATTTATTTATTCCCTACAGCCTCCGGGTACTCTTTTAACCTTCTCCCTGCTGAATAAAATCAAAGTGTTCTATTTCTGCATGTGATCGGGCAACTTATGTCGCCTTCAGCAGGGAGATGGTTAAACTTGCAGACACGCTGGAAGATGAACAAACTGAGTGTCCAACATTTTGTAAAGGGCTTCACCACAAAATATCTTCACAACCTTAATTTATTTTGTTGAGTATCTGTTTGCAGGGCTCTGTTCGTTTCCACGAGTCTGACAGTTTCCGAGTGGTGGTCAACGTGACTGCGGTCTCGCTCCCCGACGCCTACGCCGTACGGGCCGATCTGGTCAAACACAAGGATACCTTACTGCTGCAAGTGGTATGTATTGCATCAAACTAGTGTTAAATGAACCACAGAAGATACCCAATACATTAAGAATAGTGAAAAGTAGTCATTATCAAATACATTGATTTTTTAAAAAGTGATTTTCCGTTTTTACAATTTTTAATAAAAAAATATTCTAGGTGGTGTAGTCATTAGCAAAGATGTCATGTGTTTTTTGTAATGAATTAAAAAAATATATATATATAATGTTCACATCATACCCACCACACCCAACATCAATCATAGCAAAATGTGAACATAATTGATAATTAATGTTTGAATAATAGACAATGAATACAGGTCTACTCGCTCATTTGCTATTACATTTTTAAATAAATTTTTTTTTTTTATGATCACAATTTTTGTCTTCTCAAAAACAAATAAAATAAATTGTTAAAAAAAGAATACCTCTCTCTGACAAGGAATACTAGCTGAACACAAACCTGTTAAACATTACAGCCTCAAAAACTCAAACTAAAACCATTGGCTATGTCTCCAGTACAAGAAAGCCGGCAGTCCAGGCTACAGCCTGATGTGGCTGTTCGTGGGCATCGGGGCGGCCACGTGTCTGGTGTTGCTGTGCGCCACCATTTACGCCGTCTGCTGGTTCACGTCGGAGCAGTCCATGTACGACCTGGCCGAGAGGAAGAGCTACGCCAGCAGCAGCCAGCCCGGCATCTACCGCTCCCGCAACAGCATGCAGATGGCCATACAGCAGGGCGGCGAGCTGGCTCTCCTGGCCGAGGAGGTGGACAACATCCACAACGACGACACGCTGAAGAGGGTTCCCGAGATGCCCGAGGAAGAGGAGGCGGAGGCTATTGAGATGGTAGGTCAAGGTTGTCTAGTGACTCCCCATTTTAAAAGTTAAATCTGTGTTATGCTTGAAGCTATTGAGATGGTTGGTGAAGGTCGTCTGCTGACCTCCAGACATTGGAACCATTGAAAAGGATTTATAAGTTAATCTCAGTAAAATTTTGAGAACTCTTAGAAACTGTTGCAATATGTACAGGATCTTGTAAAAAATCTTCATAGATTCTTCTATAATGATCGTTTGTGGTATTTATTTTTTAGATTTTCGAATTGGAACTCATTAGACTCATATGTGTGTTGACATATTGTATTGCATATGAAATTATAAAGTTAAAATCATTGTGCTTTGTTGAATGTGGATAACGATTGTCTTAAATAATAACGAATGCTCTTCTGATGCAGGAAGAACTGAAGAACAAGGAGAAGAATGAGGAATCCAACGACAGGAATGAAGATGCCAGCGCTAATGTGAATGACAAGAACCTGGTCAAGAGTCGCTTCCACGCACAGTCGAAGAACGTCCACAAAGAACTGCTGAAGAAAGGCAAGAGGAAGCGATTCCGCCGACCAAAGGCACCGAGTGAGACCTACGACACCGTCATGGAATACCCGGAAAACTCCTCCGAAGGATCGGCACCCTCCGACCCAGACGGTGAGGAGAAAGACGAAGAAGGAAAACCTAAGCACGAGATTAAGGAACACCATGTATTCAGACAAGGCAGAGAGATGACAACCTTTCACCCCAAGCTGACTCGCTCGGGTGAAGGACACAGAAGCAGGGATGGAGTCAGTCCTCAGCATAAGGTGACATCACCACCCCCTGTGCAACCACCAGGAGTAGAGTCCTCAAGAGATGCCGCATCCTCGAGACCTGATTCCTCCGACCAGGCGGATCCTTCGCTGTCCGATCCCAACTACTCCCCGTTCCTGGTGCAGGCTGACGTCCATCAGACAGGATCGGCGTCCGAGATCCTCCGGAATCCTCCCGACAGGAAGAACCCGGGGAATCACGGATCTCATACTGTGAAGATTCCGCAAAGGAAAGTGGCCTTCTCTGACGACGAGAGGAACGAAGAGAAGAGCGAACCAAAGTCTTGTCACGAAGCTCTGGAGATATTTCAAGAGGTATGTTGATCTAATATCTAGGTCTACCTGTCTTCAGAATCTTCCTGTCTGGGAAGCAGTAGAAGTAAAAGTTGAATTATGCAATTTCGGGACATCGTTTCACAAAGCTCTCATATTTACTATGAAACTACAGCGCACTCATTACGAGCATCCTTTTGGTCTTGTAGCTAATATGAGAGCTTCGAGAAACGATATCCTGGCTTCTTTCCTTAGGTTCCAAGAGGTATGATCTTATGTATCGTTATATAGGGGCGGGATGTAGCGCAGTGGTAGAACGTTGGACTTCGGAGCCAAAGGTTCCAGGTTCAAATCCCGTCCCGGGGG
>JAUTBR010068667.1:0-11511 GCA_032361205.1 Pseudorimula midatlantica
ATGTAGCCCTTGTCAACGGCGTTTCGTATCAATTTTTCGATTTTTAACGATTTTGACATTTTTTGAAAATTGCTACAAATTGTAGAAATTTTCAAAAAATGTAAAAATCGTAAAAATCGATAAAATTGATACGAAACGCCGTTGACAAGGGCTATGGTGACAGTTACCCCAAGTACCGTTGCCGTTTTCAACGTTATTGTCAAAATGTTTCAGAAAGTCAACTATAACAAACATTATTTTGAACTTATTCTGCCATTTTCGACGTGTCGAGACAATAAGCTTAGTCCAGAAGCTTTCTGAATTTGCATTGTAAAAAGAACGTTCCGTAGTAAGTAAAGAACATTGGTGAAACTTCGATAAAAAAAACACACGAATTATCATCAAAATGGCAACTGATAATATCGATACCGAAAACTTGGCGGACATTTTGGTTTATGCTAATTAGAAGGTCAAATACTAGTACCCAAATGCCAGCGTGGGAACTGTCATGTTTGGATTCAGTGGCCTCAGATCATCTTAAAACATTTTTACTCAAACATGCCTCTAGAAGTCTAGAAGTCTACCACAGCAGAATTCTGTCTAATTGCCTGGCTAGCAACTTGATAAGGATCATTATTTAGCTGTTTATTGCCATAAAACCATGTGATAATTTCTCAAAGTGCGTTATTTTTCACGTTATGTATACAACCGGAAGTTGAAGTTTTCACAAGGGATGGTGCCATAACTCCGATTACAATCATGAAAGGATTGGAATGAAAACCGATGCCAATGGTAGCGCATGGAATAAGAAATATATGTCTCGTAAATAAGCTGCATATGCGCAATACAAATACGCACAACGCTGAACGTAATCTAGAAAATTAACTAGCGGTATGCCTCGTTAGATCCTGTCTGTGACGGATTTTGGATGATACATGAACAAACCAAATTGAGCTATTGTTATCATAAAATAGCATCTGTATTTTCTTAAATCGTAAATAAATTAATAAATAAAATAATAAATATATACATTTAATTCACTTACAAATTGTATGGCTTTCAATATTAATTTCAGTTTCAATATCTTATGTACAAAATGTTTCAATTATATTTGGGGATTCACGCTATCCATGTATAGTCACACCTGTAATTAAAGTATGTGCAGGTGTTCTGAACTAAATGTTGCCTCATAGCAAGCTCCAATACATTAAGAATAAAGGCCCGTCTACACTATCAACATTTCGACAACATTTCGGCAACATTTGCAATCCGACACCGGGTGTCGCAAATGTTTCCCAAATGCCGACCGTGTAGACGGGGCAAAAGGTTCGGCAACATGTGTCGCAATATGTATCCCAACATGTTGCCGATATTGTTCATAGTGTAGACGGGGCCTAAATTCATGTATCGCAACATGTGTCGCAACATGTATCCCAACATGTTGCCGAAATGTTGGTAGTGTAGTGTAGACGCAGCTTTAACATCAACGGCGATTCTGCACACGCGGTCTTCACGCTTGTGTGATTTCACTTCCAATTTCCCCCTCGAGGTGGAGCCACGCATCCTCTCCTTCCCGTCCACGTCTGCACGTGCGTTAAGGTGCTGCCGTCAGATGGCGCTGTGCGTCAGAAACCGTCATAGCAGAATCACAAAGCAGAAACGTGTACCGAGAGCTATAGCTATCACTAAAAACGAATGTCTGTTTCTAAATGCACAGTGCATGTATGTACAGCGATGTACAAGTAGCATTCGATATTGTTCGTATTGTTGCTCAGGCGGCCCACGCGTGTATAACACCTAGCTCGCACCTGCGACACACCTGTACATAGCTATACGTATAATTGGCCCAAAGTGCCATGGCACGAAAGGTTCATGAGAAAAAAAGTCAAATTGAATTACAAGGTACATGTATGGCGCTCAATGTATGTTTTTGTTTACTGTGATATATCTATTTAGGGAAAACAAATCTTAGGGGGAACCTATATCTAATTCGCATGATAGTAATTCTTTGTTGTTCAACTTGTTATCTAAACTCCAATAGTATAGAATGGCAAGTTACACGAGTATATAACACTCGTATATTTACTAAAGCGAGTGTCCGTTGTTGATCTAATGTGTTATCTAAACTTCAATAATTAAATTACAAGATGTATGGGCATATATAACACTAGATTTATGATTATTGCAGAATTTAAGAATATCAGGTATTGATAAACACACAATTTTGTTCATAGAATAGCATAAATACGCAGTAGTTTATTGTCGAACGTCAACGAATTTTCCTAAAGTACATGTACAGTTGACATAACATCACTTATGTGTTTTTTTACAGTAGTAAGCAGACTGTGACGATATGGTTTATGTCCTACATTTCTCACACCATATCCCCATCCCACTTTTGTAATGTTATCTTGTACGTGATGAGTGTTTCTATAAAATGTTGATGTTTTCGTTCTACAGTATGATAGATTGATTATAGATACCGGAGAGATTGATAATAGAAAAATAAAAGGGAGGATTAACATAGAGATGTGTCCCCTGCAGAGTGGAAGGAGAAAGAGAGGGGAGAGAGTGAGAGAGAGAGAGAGAGAAGAAGAAGTGTGTGTGTGTGTGTGTGTGTGTGTGTGTGTGTTTTTTACAAGATAAAGAGGGTGTGTGTCACAAGAGAGAGTGAGAGAGAGAGAGCGAGAGAGATATTGGTATACACATGTAGTCATGAATTAATTAATTACAGTGTTTCCTTCGTTACTAACCTGTCTTTCCACCAATGTTACTAAAGATTTGCTAGACGGAACAGTCACATGGTTGTGCATGTAGTATACTTGTATTTGTGTTCTGTTACATCAGCAGTGTTCACTTTCTCACGTAGCCATGTATTTACTCATAGGAGTGGTTGAAATTAATACACGCGTAATCGACCGGAAATGACATCTTGACTGATCATTTCGGATCTTGATCATTTACCAAATACAGCAATGTGCTCGCTTGTATGTTTCAAGATAAAACACTAAGAAACAAATATAAACTAACTTGATCGTTTTGGGGGGTTATTTTGTTGTTGTTTGTTGTCGTCGTCGTCGTTGTTGTTGTTGTTGTTGTTGTTTGTTGTTGTTGTTGTTGTTGTTGTTGTTGTTGTTATTATTGTTGTTGCTTTGTGTGTAACTTTTTTTGTAACTTTTTTGTTGATTATATTTGGTCACTTTTTTGTTGATTATATTTGGTCACTTTTTGTTGATTATTTTTATATTTACGTTCACACGGTTCAGATGCAATTATTAATGTTGTGAGATTTAAACATGTGATGTGGTTGTTGTAAATTGACAAGCCCATATTGAAATGTGGGATGGTAGGTTATATGTTTACGTCAGGGTGTTGAATGTTTGTTCACATGTTTCGAAACAACAATGCCAGCAATTTGTGTTTAAGAATTGTTGTATAAGGAAACGTATGACTAGAATATGTGGGCGGGCCCAGTGCATTTGGGGCGATAGTTACAGATCGGATAACATGACTCCCATACGTGTGTGTATATATATGTATATGTATATCTCGTTCTTAAACAAATGCATATGTCACATTGACACTAAATATTAATATGTATTGGTCACAAAGGGTCAAATAATACCGCCGTTACAGATCGAGATTTGTCGTCGAATTCGTCGTAATCTAATCTAATCGCAATCTAATCTATTGCATAAATAAGCATATTGTGGTCGTCGTGGTGGTTGTGGTGGTTGTCGTGGTAGTAGTGTTAGTAGTAGTAGTAATAGTAATAGTAGCAGAAGCAGCAGCAGTAGTAGTAGTAGTAGTAGTAGTTATAGTAGTAGTAGTAGTAGTAGTAGTAGTAGTAGTAGTAGTAGTAGTAGTAGTAGTAGTAGTAGTGAAGTACTGGTATTATATGTATGCTTGTCAATAAACATTTATGTTTCAATATTTTCTACAGCCAAATTATACATAATTATAACTATTTACATAGCAAGTACGCCTTCCAATAAAGTCCTTAACTTTCAAGTTTCATAATGGCAATAGTTTGTCTTTGACGGCACCTACTCGACTGCTGTATTGGTTGCACGAGACCAGAACAACCTACTTCTGGCTATAACCTACTTCTGTCTTCAGTTGCTTGACATCCGGGCGCTCACGACTCCCTACCAACCAACGCCACACGAAAACATACGGATATGGCCAATTAGGAACTGGAACTGCAAACTTTTTCTGCGTACTTATTGTAACAATCGCAGCGAATCTCGGATAATTACAGCATATAATTAAGTAGTTTGGGAATTTATCAAATAAAAAGTTCAATGAATGTAAAAGGAAAGGGCTAGGTTGCCTTTGTTTTATTGACTTGCGGGCCTGCTGGATGGGTCAGAGTCAAACATCAGGCTGGTCCTGGAATATATTGTATTGTATCTAACAAAACATACGTATACATTCTACTGAAGTTTGTGTACCCGTGGATATAGCCGCTCAAGGTATGATTTTTCCTGTTGCTTTTCGAATATGTACTATATAATACTCCATGTCGAGATTAGTTTAGTTCTGCTGGTTTGGGAATGAATACATGTTCACTCTGTGAGACTGTGTATAGTCTAGTTCGCTGCTTATCTCATACAACATATGGTATAACATATTAAAATTAACAGGTGCACAGGGTGACAAATCACTGTATTTTTATGGTAAAATACACCCTTAAACGTTAACATGAAGTGGTCTTAAAGAAACATTTTGCCATAAGAAAAGCTTCTTCCTCACCCAATATAAACATAAAATTACCCAATTATGTTCCTCAACGTAAATTATGTTTGCTTGGAGTCGTTTTCAAACTTCCGCTTAAGTTATAGGAGAATTCCATTCACAGAATGTCATCAGTACTTTTCCCGAACGTTACAGTATAGACCAGAGGGAGATTTGAAACGCAATTTCTGATCATGAGGGGCGGTGGTTGTGTATTGGTTGGAATGGCATACCCACAGCCACAGGTTTATGTTCCAGACCATTAACTCTCCCCAGAGTTAGATGACCGAGAGATAACGCTTCATTTGACTTCCGGAAACCACACACTTTCATGCAGTTGTGGAAATTCGAGCACCAGTTACATTATTAGAATTACTTAAAGGCATAATATCACATGTTAAGTTGTTGTAGACCGAATTGGAGTCTAAAAGGCCAAGTACATGCTCTTAGCATACATACAATCGCCTCTGTGCCTAAAAATATTATTTTCTTACCGCTGTAGAATAGGTAAAATTCCATTGCAGTTTACACTTTCTGGTATAACCCTAATAAATACCGTAAAATATCATTGCTTTCCTGACTAAAGGAGAAGACTGTCAAAGTAATCTTTCACGATCAATGGCAACATGATATGCTAATTAGTCTTAGCTAATTAATAGAATACCGATAACTAGTGAGATATGTGGAATAAGTAACTGGTTGCATAACGTGCTTGTGTAGTCAAAACAAATGTATTTATTTTCAGGTAAAACCGTGATAGACCATTATATAGGTCAACCATTTGTGATAGTATGCCTTTAACATATTAAATATACACGTTAACACATCTTTTAGAATTGTCCATTGATAACATCTTAATATGTCTCAAGACACCAACATATTTATGCACTGAGAAGCATCGTGAATTATTAAAACATGTTGTTGATAGAGAAGCGCAGAACATGGAACCTTGACGTACACCTATTAAAATGGTTATTACACTTTTCCAGATACCAGAGACCATACAGTACAGTATGCCTATGATCTCTGCGGGTACCAACACATTAGTTTTATATAGTCTGGTAATCATCGGAGAGTATTTACCTGGAGAATTTACCGGCCAAAAGACAGAAGGTCAAACACAACCACCATAGTCGTAAACCACTAAGGTGTGAGTAGTTTAACGGTCAGATAATGACTGACCTCGTACTGTAGTCGTGTGAGACAACCCCGCACTCCAGTTAACGGGGGAGGGGGGCACAATGTATATATAATATATATTTAGATGGGGTTTGGTCTGATGATTGTTTTACCACACAACTGATGAGGCGAGGGGCCAGAGGGGTTCATTGGTTAGTTTGACAGCCTTCTCTTAAACTGGATGTCTCGGATTACTGATCATGATCAGAGGAATATAAACAAGGTGTGTGCTCGCGCGATCCAGAGTTTGTATGTATAATGTAGGCCTATATTATGCACACGAGCGGATATAGTACTACGCGGATGATACCGTTCTTGGACATGCTACTGGAAACACCCGTTAATCTCGTTAGATTTGGTCCTCACTCTGTAGGGCAGTCGGTTAATCCGCGGAGGTTGAACTCTGCCATGATGGTTTTTATAGAGATTTGGCAAACACATGCCATGCCCAATACATTAACACGTGCTGGATATCTTATATTACGGCGTAGTTCCATAAATGCAAATAACCTCAACGTGAAGTCTCTGTTTTTGTATTCGTTACTCCGAACACCTTTATCTATAAACCCAGCAATTTATGCTTAGTATAAATCATTACTTCAAAGCATTACACATTAATTGCAATATTCTCATGGACTTACAAGTACCGGTAGGTACATGGAAAACAGGGTAGGCCTATAGTATTTTACCACAGTGTATTGTGCAATGCTATAGTAGCATGTGTCTGTGATTACATGTACACTACATACTAGCAGCTGATTTTACCATTTTAAAAAGTAATAACTTATATGGACATACAATAATAGAAGTTTCGATTTGTTTACCTATTTTAGGTTTTCTGATTTGTGTACTGCTAGTGGATTGTCGTGTGTGTATTCTGCATGTCTACTATCATTCCTCCGGCGACAGACAATCCAGTCTCATACCAACATTACCACTTGCCCAGCAAGTAAAGTGTCTGCATCCATAAAAACACAGACTGTCAGAGGTAGTCTGCAGTACGCGTGGTGGACATCGCTTGTCACCTTTACACGTTTAGTTTCGTACCTGTGTTCCCTGGATTATGTTAATTTCGTGTTGATTGGATTGTAGTCTTAGACAAGGGTAAGTATAGGCAAAATGATACATTAACCCTCTCCCTACTGAAGGCGACTTAAGTTGCCTTATCACATGCAGAAATAGAACACTTTGATTCTATTCAGCAGGGAGAAGATAATACCTTATGTTTTATCTGGTCAGCTGTAGTTATTTCTGCGAATGAGCCAGTAATACTGGAAATAGTATATGAATGTTATATTCCAAAGTTATGGCATAAAATATCTAGACCACAGAATTCAGAATTTTGGAGTTACGTTCGCTGAAGTAGCATGTGAAACGTAGTTATATTTATGACGGTGACAAATACCAGGTTGATGTGATAATTTCAAACAATGTTTTTATGGTTAACGTTGGAATGGAAAACGCCATGGGTTGTAATATACACAACATGCTTGATATATGTTTCACTAGAGATACACGTACTCTTAAAAGTTAAACATGTAGGCGTCCAAATGTAAAAATAATAGGCCAACGCTGATCGAGTCATGATAACAACGTACGTGGTTAACGACGACATACCTAGGCTGACTTATGGGAATGATTGGGGGAAAAAAGTGAAATGTCCAAGATAAATTCTTTGCCGTCTTGTGTGGCTTTTGTTTTGGCACTTAAATATTGCCCTCTCACCATCAACGCAACGAACATTGTAAAGTCCTATAGCAATGTGTTTATCTTCTTACGAGTCTTTCCAGACAGTATTGATATGATAGCGCAATCTGTGCGTGATCCTCATATACGATAAAACAGACGTAAAGTCAATGATAGATATATGTATTACTAGACTGTTCCTTTATCTATTAAACAGTAGTTTAATAAGTCAGGATGTTTTCTTTAAATTACATTTCAATGATTAAAACATCAACTATCAACTTAAGGAAGTCTCATATAACCTCAGTTCCAGAAATACAAATCCATTCATATTTCTCAGACAGAAGTTTCTAAAATCGTGTAAGAATGTGGACCCATTTTTCCTTTTCTTTTTTTTTTGGTATGGCTACTTTTTAGGTAACAGGACAAAAAACATCCATAATAGGAAGTATCTCTCTTCCATCTTAATTGCCATGGCTGATGCAAGATAATGTGTCATGGTGCCCTGCAGAGTGTTAGTTTCGGTGGCGTCCTGTGCATTTATTGCAGCCTGCGACCGCTGCATGCACTTGTTGATTTGGGCGTGTTCTTATCCTCCACCTGTTGTTTGGTGATAAGGCCACTTAACGGGATTTCTATTAAACGTACAAAACTGCAAAATGTTACATTTCTGGTTTTACTGCATGGGGCATACGGTGCTCTGTGGAAATACATTCATTATTCAGTGAATATCCTTGACTTAGTTCTCAGAAGGCTGCACTGTTAGTTCATAAACAGAGCGAACCATTTACTTATTATAAGGTAGAGTACACACATGCGGACAGACATAGCACTGCTATTGTGAATGGCAATTATTATTATTAATAGTAGTAGCAGTAGTAGTAGTGGTAGTAGTAGTAGTAGTAGTAGTAGTAGTGTTAGTAGTAGTAGTAGTAGTAGTAGTAGTAGTAGTAGTAGTAGTAGTAGTATAGTAGTAGTAGTAGTAATAATAGTAGTAGTAGTAGTAGTAATAGTAGTAGTAGTAGTAGTAGTAGTAGTAGCAGCAGCAGTAGTAGAAGTAAACTAGAACTATATCAATAAACTCATATACGTTTGTAAACGTATCTCGTAATTATAATGACTGAAATTAAAGAAACGTGTGTTGCTATTTCATCTAAGATATAAAAACACATACCCTTAGATTTTAAATACGAAAGTACAAAATTATATTTATATTTCAGCTAAATTATCAAATAAATTTACTTTTTTTATACGAGCATATTATGTACTCTTGACTACATCAATCGCCAAATTGATTACATATCATTCATAAGTCCAATCCTATCCACGCAGTGCCAATGACATGTATGCACTTAACACTTTGAAGATACGTGTTTCTATGTATATAAGTTGAAACATTTTATAAGCCGTCCATTGGGAGCCCATACTGAGATGATCATGGCAAACACGAGGTTCATATCGTGCACATAGATAACTTACGTCTTGTTTTGTAATTTTACTGAGATGCATATTCCATTATGTTAGTACATGGCAAGTATCTATCTAAAATGGGGAAGCATTCCAAGTAGCAGTTTAATTCAGTGATTTACATACAGGAAAGCAGTTTTAAACCACAACCCCCATTGAGCTGCCAAGTGAAAACTATCAGATGTAAATGCCTGAAACGTCGTATATTGCATGTACTGTAATCTCTATTCTGGTCCTCCGCCCCTCACCTTCCACCCCTCACCCAGCATATTTTACATTGAAAGGACTAAATCAACTGGTATTTTTTCACCGATGCTTAAAACCATCGGCCTTTCATGTAGAATACAAGATAGGAATGTTATAATAACTTGATAGTGCATTCTTCGTCATAACCACTTAATAGTCTTGTTTCCGAGTAATGATAGGACAAGGCATACGCAGTGGTATCAATTGTAAGTGACCAATGGTAGAAATTGTAAGTCAATAATCCATGATTTATTTAGTCTTTTATTATTCCGTTTATGTTCGTTCCGTCAAGAGACAAGACGTACGGTATCACTCTCACTTTATCAAGACGCACCACCCTCGCTTATCAAGACGCATCACCCGCGCGTCCATAGCCAGGTCAGAGCAACTCACCAAACTTCAAGACATGGATATATGCTGATCAAAATATGCATTACGTAACACTCTTGAGTATCATGCCAATGTTAACGTATGGTGGTAAAGGTCCGATTAAGGTCAAGATACCCAGATGACGTCGTCACGTGTGGCGTTCACCGGAGAAGGGGGCGGTAAAAGGGATACACACGCTGCACCTCCCTTATCTAGATACAAACACCAGTAGAGTCGAGACATCAGCTCGCAAAAACTACCGGAGAGTATAGAGTGATCACAAAATATGCCATTATAGGGCAGATAGTGATCATCCACAAAGTATCACCGAAAGATAGGGGAATATGTCTTCGCGGGCTTGGCAGGGATAATATGTGTGATTTATTGTGAGAACTTTGATACAGCATGTACACATTCAAAACGTGATTGCAAAATACCAGATTATTTAATTGCGTCGGAGCAATCGCTTATAAGATACCTGAGATTATTATTTTTAATTATTAAGAATTTGGGAATTTTTTAAATATTATTAAGAACTTGAATGTTATGTAAATACAGTATACAGCATAAAGATGTAAAGATATACACAGACATACGGCACCATCAACTCTGAACCTAGATGACAAACCATTTGCAAACCTTGACATTCATTATCTTAACATGGTGATTCCTATTAGCATCTTGGACTTGGTTGGATACGATGTTCCGATATCACTGGAAGAGCTCATGATATATGAAGTATAGCTGTTGTGTTGGAAACCCATGTTTGAGTTAGGACACCACTGTATGGTTGTAGAAAACATGCCGTGTAATCGTGTTCAGTGTGCATGCTAAACTGTGTTATCTTTATCTCAGTGATAAGGCCGTGTGTCTAGATAGATGCTCCCTGTGTTCTCGTCCAGGCATCGCATTCTAGGTACATGCACAGTGGCATCGCTATATCAACGTTAGTGCTATTTTAGTGGAGTACATGGTACATGCGTATGCATACAGATTTAGACATGCCATGACTGTTAATTTAAGAGACATAAGCATAAAAAGAAATTATTTTAAGAGGCAGCAAATTAAGTTTATTTCAGAAAGAAAAATCATACAGCTGTATCTCATTGCCATGTAGTAAAGTTATAATAGGCATATCGCGATCTTGCTCGATATGTTCTGGGTGGATTTCTTGGTCTTTGTCCCATCTACGGCAGTATATTCCGTTTGTTCGCCTGAAGAACAGAGGCGGTGTCCTATACAGCATAAGTTTTTAATTGTCAAGTCAACAACAAAAACCTTAATTATCAACCTATTTTGACCAATTGTTCTGTATTTGGCTTAGTCAAACTGTATCGAATCTATGTCTAAAACTTCAGACTAATACAATAAAGAAAGCTGAGTCAAAATGTGTTGCAAAGTTAGAGTTTTGCTGTCTTAAGTCTTAAGGTGTTTATAAGATACCGCCCCAGGTGCATAACAAAACAATGTCAGTCTTGATATGGGTGAACTAATCTTGAAACCGTCCTATAAACCCCAATTCAGCCAACAACCAATCATTGCCGGGTGCTATGACCAGATGCGATTTTTATACCCAGGAAGTTGAGGAGGATAATGAGAGAACACTGATCCACTAGGGTATACTAATGCAGCGCTAGGAACATGATTTAGAGTGTGGATTTGGCGCAATATTAATGTTCAGATTATTACTATTATTATTACTATTATTATCATCATCATCGTCGTCGTCATTATCATCATCATTATCATTCATCATGATTATGATTATTATTATTATTATTATTATTATTATTATTATTATTATTATTATTATTATTATTATTATATTATTATTATGATTATTATTAT
>JAUTBR010068778.1:0-11509 GCA_032361205.1 Pseudorimula midatlantica
TAACATATGGATGTTCTATGGGTTATAGCCAAAACGGCACTAATTTTCTCGAGCGAAAACGGCACCATAATTTTGGCGATAACGGCACCATACCCGAGCGAAAATATCGTTTATAATGTCATATTCATAACATTATGCGAGGTTATATGTTTAATGAGTGTATTATCGTGTTATGAATTGTTAAGATTCACGTTTACACTTGGAAAACGATTTCATACCGCAAATTGAACTATTTGAATACGTTAATATGTATTGGTATAATGCATGTGGCCTACTACACATTGACATACACTACTATGCACAAACAGCATACACTGTGTACAATGTTTTTAATTAGCATTATATTAGGACAAGCCATTAGTTTGTAATGATTAAAAAAGTGATGGCTAGTGGGTAAGATTAATTGATTTCTCCCGTATCACAATGTCAGACGACATGTAGATACGGGAATATTATTATCTGATCTAGAATGTTCAAGACCGAGCCTCTAGAAATACTATGTGCATATTTTGTTACTCAAACACAATAATAATAAGCATGATAGGATATCTGCTTTTAAGTATAGAGTAGAATACTGCTCTGTTTTAACTATAAATATAGAATATGCAGCATACCTGGCCACCAGATTACGAAACAATTTCATGCTCAAACTCATATTTTATACGGAAATTTATGAACAAAACTTTGATTTGAGCATGAAATCATACTCAGAAAAGTTTCGTAAAGTCGGGGCCTGGTCAGTAAATTCTGTTCTGTTGTGTCAGTAGCAGTCTCATTAAAATAAGATCCGTAACTAACGCTCAGACAGATATGACGTCACTCGCTCTGTAACGCTGAGATGTGATTTTAATGAGATTGGGGCCTGGTAGGCTACATGTAGATTGAAATATGCTAATTTTTATATTGTTATTTTCACTCTATGGGTGAAAGATTCCCGCTGTGACGTAAAACAATAATTCACTCAGTCACTAAATTTACATATTTATCACTGTAATTTTATCCACAGCAAACAATGGCCATGTGGTGGAGGTGAACCGCATATGTGGTGTACAGATGAAAGCGGGATGTGTGGATGGAATAGAGTACAACGGTAGAACAACAAGAAGATGTGCGTGTAACTCTAACTTGTGCAATAGCAGTAAGATGGTGACATGGTCATTGACGCTCATAATGGTGACCAATGCTCTCAATATGTGGGTGTTGTGACCTGTGCAAAAATGAAGTGATGAAACGGAAGTGTTGAAAATAATATGTGCTTGTGATTACTGTTGCCATACGTCTATGATGAGACGAAAGACAATCGAGGGGCAGGGGAATTAAAAAGAAATATCATAAAAATAAAATAAACATAGTTTATGAGCATGGCAACAGACAATTGTGATTTCAGTGGAAAACGAGTTAGGGGCTGGAGACCATCCAGGGCCAAAAATATCGACCCTTTGACAAATAATCAGCTGAAAATGTCCATGACTGTAAAATATCATGGTTATACAATATTAAAAAAGTCTTATATTAATTATCATATACATGTGCTTATTTTATTTTTAAGAAATGTATTCCCTTTTAAAGATAAAATGTAATGTCTCTGTGATGAAATTTACATGTAACATGTACAAAGATGTCTTCTTAGCTGCAAAATAGCGGAAATGGTTGCCATAGTAACCAGTATGATTGCACATGCAAACTCACACGTTTATTTATGGGATGCTAAACTGTTAATAGTATTGTTTTGATCCATTAAGGTGTTGTGTCTGTACAAATAAATTGTAAGTGCATACTATTTTTATACAGGCATGTATTAATACATTCAATAAGGCACAGATTCATTCTATTTTCAAAATGCCATACAAAATTACAAATAATAGACTTGAAATAATACTCAAAGGTAATATTAATATTACCAAACACATTATTTTATTTATAAAAGTGAAATATTTAGATAGTCTAGAAGAAAAATATGAAAAAATGAAGGAATATATATTTTATAAATCTTTTTCTTTCTTCTTAAAGTTAGTAATAATGTACATTACAATGATCACCTGTATATCACGTATATAGTAAATGTTCTTAATTCGTCTCTTCAAATATACTAGCTTTGTCAACATTCAAGTTTTCATACGATATTAACCATGTACTAGTATGTCTAACAACTTGCAAATGTGTTCGGGGAATATTTTTAAACATTGGGTGCTCTAATATGCCATTTCCTGCACTATTTCGGTAAGCATCAGTAGTAGCTCTATATTTGTAACATGTTGTCCCTATTACAAATACAATGGGATGCCATCGCCCCTACCCGACACAACCTACATACTAGTACCGGTATATAAAACAATCATCCCTATTTGTGAAAGAAATATTCTTTACTCGTATATAGTACGCACCCACACGATATAGGTCAGTTTTGGAGCATAAAAAGTGTGCATTATACACAGGAAATAACGGTAAGATGCATATATCCAATAGGTATGAATAGCTCATGTCAATGGTCTGTGCTACTAATAGTTACCTGTATGTATTGGTTTTGACGGAGGCACACTCAGAACATTTTAAATTCATACGCATAACGAAATACGTTTTCCTGGTATCTACAGAACAAAACTTAATATATTTAGCACACTTTATCTAGTGGGATGGGATGCTCGCGAAAATATCCAAATGTAGGCATAACAAAGTACAGTTTCCTGAGAAAAAAACCTTGAAATAATACTCAAGGTAATATTAATTACCAAATACAGTATTTTATTTTTCAAGAAAAACATACCGGTATATTAAATCAAATAATTCCCCAGCAATTTGTTATAGGTATTTTATTTATAAGGATTGATGGGAATATTTTTTACATTCATCGGTTTTTATGTTCATACCTCATGAACGTAAAAACCGATGAATGCAAAAAAAGAATCCAGTCAATCCTTAAATAATAATTAATAAATTAATGAATGTCATATTTATATATTTTTATATATTTTGTAATAACGTCCAACGGTCACCTGTATATCACAGGCCTCAAAGTTACAATTTTTTCCAAGGAGCCATTTGGCTCCTGCATAGCCAGAAACACTTAAAATAAGTGAAATATTGGTAGCTAAATGCAAAATTATGTCGCCATGGCTCCCAAATTAGTCGCTAAATTGAGCCCTGTATCATGTACATAGTTAATGTTTTAAAATTCTCTCTTCAAAATATCATACTAGTTTGATTGAATTTCAAGGTTGTATATGATAAACTACTTGTAACTACTTGCTGATGTCAACTGATTATAATAAACTTATACAAATAAATGTCTATGTGTTCTTGCTTTACATGGTAAACTCAAGCTTCTCTAGCTGCTGTTTTATGCAGCAACTCTTACAGACAAGCTGAGGATTACAGATACCCGCATAGACATGGAACAGAAAGTACAAATATCACGAACATTGATGCAATGATGCAGCCAGATTGTCATGTTCAACCCGGGGTCGCTCATCTCTGATCCAAAGGCCATGCGATGTAGTATTGCGATGCAAACTTATAGATCTCTTGTCACAGACTTTGGATGCAATTATTCTTTTTTATATATTTTATTTAAAAGATTTTTTTATGAAACAAATCTCCAAAACTGTAAAAATATCATTCAACATCTCAACATTGGCATCTCAACATCCTTCCAGCATAAAGAAATATGTCCTGCTGCTATTAACAGGAAAGGATTAACATAAACAATGATGTTCGTAATGGACGGTGAACGGGTTTTTAATTTTTCAACTTTTGTTCCTTACTTACGGTACATTGCATGACTGACGCAAATGTCAAAGTAATATGGATCCTATATGTCGAAGTAATACGGATCCAAACATCTAGAATTAAGATCCTTTCCCTGAAGAACGAACAACAACCATTCACTTACATGCATAAACCTCAATGCCTATGCATTCACAAATTGAAACGCTTTCACATATTCACGTATTGCCACATGTCTTGACCAGTGATATGCCTCTGAGATTGTCACATTGGCTAGGTTGAAACTCTTGTTTTGTCGTTGTATCTCTGATCCCTTCGCAAAGAAGCAACAACATAAGTGTAAGTCGCAACAGGGGATTTTCTAAGATGCATTGCGAGTTCAAAAGTTCATGAAGTCGTATTCTCTGTTCATCGTCAGGGTAACACTGAGTGTCTCGGATGCCTTATCCCACTGCGCCTTTCCGTTCTTGTGATCCACAGGATGAGGGAGGTGGAGACCGAGCTTACTGAAATAAAGAAGAGGCCATAAAATCTTCGCAGTAAAACACTCTTGGAAGATGTATTCTTTTTATTATATATTTCGGGTTTAGAATCACTTTCAAGATTCTTTCACTTTTATCACAACTTGTCAGTTTCAGGGCAGGAGGAAACCTGCAACATCTGTAGCGCTGTATGTTGCAGTAACCCTGCAAGCACTAGCTGGTCAGCAATATAAACTAACTTTAAAAACTTACTATCCTGAATAGTGATACAAATAACAAATGTTATGAATTTCTACTAGCGCTTTAGGATACCTAACATTGGCAGAAATGGCCCAGGCTAGCGGGCTAGTGTTACTTTCGATACCTGGTACTGACACACCAAGGATGATATCTGCATTGCCACTCTACAGATAACACATCCAATCAGTATCAACATCAGAAATGTAACTTTCACAAACATTGATGTCGGGCTTCCGTGGCAGGATTGGAACTCGGTGACCTTTGGCTCTGAAGTCAAAACGTTCTACCACCCGCAGAACTATGTACAGGGCAGATGCGGATCCAGACTTTCAGGTTAGGATGTGCTCAAAGTGTATTTTAGAGGGGGCTCATAATTTCACCATAATACAAAATATAGGTTTATTGAACAAACTTGTCCAATTCTAAGGGTGGCTATAATTAACTATCTAAACTAGACAGAAATAACCTATACAAATATATTCAATACAAATATATTCAATTTAATATTTATTCAATTATATTAATTTTCTCAAACTGATTGAGGTTGTCTTAGTGACTTAAATACTTCAGTCTTGTTGTGAATTATCATTATGCAAAAAGTATATATGCTACAATTGAATTATTTCAGGTTGTGATAAACTAGGAAATATAAAGGTTATGCAATTATTAATGTTCAGTCTTGTATATGTATACAGATACACATTTGACATTTATACCAAGGTGTGAACGTATAGTATTTAGAAAACACTGTTGTGAATGATATGGTGATGCACTTTGTGAAATTCAGCTTTTTAAGGTGTTCGAAGGGGAAATACAAAGAATTATAAAAGAAAAGGTATTCGAACTATTAGAGGTAATTATGGTTTACTTCCTAAGGTCAAAGCTACATTTTTACTCACTATTTGGGAGTTCTGCAATCAAGGAACTTGGCTTTCACATCCAATTCCACTTCAGACATAGTGCTTCCTGGAAGTTGGATTTTAACCTGTGGAGAGAAAAGTAAAAGAGAAATGCAGGTAGCAACCTGAAGGGCTGGTTGGTTGTAACGCAGTGGTAGAACATTGGACTTCGGAGCCAAAGGTTCCAGGTTCAAATCCTGCCCCGGGGGCCCAGCATCCATGTTCGCGAAAGTTACCTTTCTGACACGATATTGATAGGATGCGCTGTCTGTAGATGCAATTATCATCCTTGGTCTGTTAGTACCAGCCGGTTCTCGCAGGTTTACTGCAACATTCAGTGCTACGGATGTTGCGGATTTCCTCCTGCACTAAAATGACAAGTGATATTAGTGAAAGAATCTAAAAAGTGACTCTAAACCCCAATTTAAAAAAAATGTAATGTAAAATGTATACGGGTTAAATAGTTACATATCACACTAATAATGCTAATGATATCTCACATATCACTAATAATGCTTATGATAATCTCACCACCATTTCTTCACAGCTTGCGGATGCGGCTGTTTTGTTTCCCATCTGTAAGAACATGTCCTCTGATGTGACAGCTTGTTTGTAGATAATATCATACCTGTAAAAGACTAAATTTGAAGACACCCTAGCCAGAACAAATATCCAACAGGACAATCCACGAGTCAGATATTTCTTAAAACCATGTTTGTTGACATGGTCAAACAAATTTTACATTTGATTGGGCTCGTATTCTCGAAACTTCTTAGCTTTGAGATTCTTAGTGAGAAATGATCTCTTCAAAAATTAACACACCCGGGGTAGCCAGTAACCAGAAAACAAGTTAGTTAAATTCTTAGTACAGAGTACTTACAAACTTCTTATGACTTACAAAATTAAAAAGATAATACAGCAGTGGTTAATACTAACATTTTGGAGCACTAATCCTGATAATGATAACATATAGTAAAAGCCTAATGAATCCTAAATTTCTACTAGTATTAACACCTGATGTTATTTTCTAACAAACCAATAGTGACATTGGTTCGTCATGTAAATTAACATTGTATCATAACATTCTCTGTTGTACGTGGATGGGATTAGAACTGGAAACATTGGGTTTGTAGTCACCATTGTGATACCCCTAACATTTTGATATTCCTAAGATTTGGATTAAAACTGGACCACTTGTGTTTGTCTGACACAGTCACCATTGTGCTATCTTTAAGAATTGGATTCAAACTGGAATTGGGTTTGTACCGGTAGTTTCTAGTTGTGACACATTACCATTGTGTTATCCTTGAAAATAGCATTAAAAATGGACCTCTTGGGTAAATGTCGTCTTGACACCTTACCATTGTGCTATACTTAATAATGGGATGTACAAATACACTGGATACACTCACTCTGGTTGTGGCCTGTTGTCGTATATGGAATCAAACTCGGACCCTTCAGGGATTTCCTCCTCTTCCCAGATATCTTTGGTTTGTTTCTTCGTATCTGCTTAAAAAGTAATAAATATTCCATTGTTAATCATTCTTAAATCTCATTGATCATGATCATTTAATTGTTTCCATTTTTTGGCTTTAAAAAATATTCCATAGAATAAATAATTTTTGTTTTTATATTTATATATCTATTTTATTTTAAATATATTTTAATCTGAATGTACATTCATTTGATCATCAGTTTCAAGGATATTTATATCTGAATACATGTATATACAATATATCAACTAAATAAAATCAGTATGATGAAATACAATCATACACATTGAACATATAATTTTGGCTATCACTTGAAAAATAATGATAATAGATTTTCAAAGAATGGCATTGGCGTTTTTTATTTGTTTTTATTTTATTTTTCAATTTACCAACCAGATTTCTGTATTTCCTTCTTTTGTGGTGCAACATCACTAGGCTTCATTTTAGCCATTGTGTTGGAAGGCTGTGAGGAAACAAATATTTAATAATCATATTCAGAGCCAAAGCTAACCAGGCAATCATTCAACACTGTACTATTTATAAATAAAAATCTATAAATATACAAACAAAAAGTTCAAAGTTACTTTCAAATTGACAAATACAAATACAGTAGACCTCGCATACAACGTACTCATTGGGACCGGCTATTTTTGTCCGATATATGCATATGCCGTAATTAGCATTGGACGGACCGGGACTTCAGATTCAGTCCGTTATAGGCGAGCGTCCGGTCTCTCCGAGGCCGGTATATGCAAGGTGTACTATACATGTAGTATAATAAACAAAATCACAAAAGTTACTTAGGTCATTGTTATTTGATTCCAAAGTTTACATATATTTCGGTGATACACTTTTGGCCCATGTATTCATAATATTCCACTTGCATTACTGAACAGGAAATTTATTTCTCAGTGGGAGTATAAAATCCCTTATACCTTGCAAGGTTATGCCTTGAATGCTTTTTCTTATAAAAATTAAAATTGCCCCATCTCACACCTCTGAGTATACATTTACAATATTGATATAATTCACAAGCGTTTTTAAAGGCATAATATCACAGATATTTATGGTTGTTTTAGACTAGTTCTTAGCTACAACTGCAAAGTACATTCATTTTACATAAATAAAATCATGTTTGTACTTTATACAAGTCTATGAACTGTGATATGATGCCTTTAAAGGCATAACATTTAAAGGCATAACATCACAGTTGATAGACCTATATAATGGACAAACAAATTTCAATCTGAGACTAATTACGCTTGATTTATCCACCCAAAAGTTGTTGTTTACTGATGTACTTAGTCCCCAGTACTCAATAGTTATTGTATTTACAAGGACAACAATATATTTTAAATGATGATATTGTATTAATGATGTGCTAGTTAATGATTGTTTTAGAACCTGTCAACAAATACAGGAGTCTGGAGAATGTCCACTGTTTCACTTCAGTAACAGTATAATTTTTATCCCTATTTTGTTTTTCCTCAACCATGTTTACCATGTCATCTTCACTGTCAGAATCTTCTTTGGGATCCAGCAAATCAACTAGCGCAGAGAGATTGAGTGGATCCATGATCTGTAATCTGTAGAAGAAATATTGATATAATTCTGTAAAACTATAACGAAACATGATTAATTTTGTAAAATATAAATCTACATATCTGCATGTAATTATGAACTCATAAATTGGAAATATTAGATTTTATATATGTAAAAAGATTGCTAAAAATATTTTCCTAAATAAATAAATAACTTTTGGCGGAAACTGATAACGCCAGGCTAAATTAGATTTTTGTATAGTGTGATTGGTATGATATTAATGTTTGAAACGTAATGGCAAAAAAATAAAAGAAGGGTTATATCTAACTAGATTTGTGGGGTGGCACTTGTAGATCTACAAGCCAGAGGCTGAACACGATTTGACAGCTGTTGACAACACGCCGCAACAAGTTATCGTCTTCTTCTACTTTTGACCGGGATTTTTACCAAATTTCGAAGCGTGTTAACAAGTTATTACCAAACAAGACACACGCTGGTTTATAAAAGCACTGTTGAAGAAATAACTTCAAATTCCATTCATCACATTCACTTCTAAATTGCTAGTGCTAATTAGAAACATTGGCCATTTGCCATTAACGCGCACAAAGGTTATTGCTAGACAGGACCCAGTCTAGCTAGGTGCGCGTTTTATTTACTTCCGGTTAGCAACAGGGATAGTTCATTTTGACGGTAAATAAATGAGAATCGGTTTTGCTCCGATTCCTTAAAATGTGTTTATTATACACTTGCCTATGATCTATCTTTTATATTATTACTGCACAAATACATGAATGTTGAAAACACAACTTGGCACAAGGGGAAAATATATAATTCTCAAACAAAAAAGACTGATTCTACTACCCCCATTCAAAGGGGTCGTTTGGTTCCAAAACCAGTTCAACTAGTTCGTCCGACGTCGTTTCGCACCACATCGTTTCGGGTTGTTCAAAGCGCTCGTTTCTGGTCGTTTCTTACCCATCATGGGTCGCTTCGTACTAGTTTCAGGACGTTTCGTTACAAAACCCATTCGACCGAGTCGTTTAGCGCCACGTCGTTTCGGATTGTTCCGCACCTAGATCGTTTTGCGCTCATTTCGGGTCGGTTGGAACCAATACCGTGTCTCTTCGTATTAGTTTCTGGTCGTTTAATATTAGATTCGTTCCGAAGTTTTTGTAATGTTTTGTAAGTAATAAATGTATACAGATATATAGTATTTTCGTACTGTTTCATTCGCTAATCCCGTGTCTCTTCGTGTTAGTTTCTGGTCATTTAATTCGTTCCGAGGGTTTTAAAAATGTGTTGTAAGTAATACATAAAATAGTATTTTCGTCCTGTTTCATTCGATAATCGTCATCTACATTGATGATAGTGTACCCTACGTAGCCACCAGGGTACTATTTGCACACTACTAGTATTTCTGATGTTCGATAATGAATGTAGCAAGCTAAGGCACAGGCGCTTGGTTATAGAAGGCAAATGTAAAAATTCGATATATTACTAATAGTGTTATTTTTATTATTTTACGTATTCTATTATAATGTTATTAGATCAAGTAATATTATTTAATATAGAAAAGTATATATTTTAACTTTTTATTAAATAGCGATGGATTCGATCTACTATCCAGTGGCAAGCGCCTGTGGCTAAGGTCATGCTGTCTTACAGTATATTTTTTAATGAAATTGTCTGTAGAGATTCAAATACGCATGTGTCTCGTACGGCAGTGTTAGAAATAGAGATGAACTGCATGTCCGCGACGGGGTATATTTAGCTCCATGTTTTTAGTCGGGCACTCCCGCACGTCGCGTCTTCTTGCAATTGTTGTTGTTAAATAACATATGTCATATAGTGACGTAAATCAGCTTTGACAGTTTACCATTTCATAAACCCACCAATGATCGAAAATGTTATGGCGAACTTGCCAGATTCGATCTCAACAGACACGTGATTAAAAATGGTGCGAACAATATGCTATGTACCATTTATTTACAGGTAAAACTCTGCTAGACAGCTGTACGTAGGTCAACAATCTGTGATAGTATACGTTTAACTACTTTTATTTTGAAATATCGACACTAGGCTAGACTATGGAGTCGTATTATGGACTAAATTAACTAGGAGGGACAGTCGACGGATGCGCCTATTCAAGCCTTCCTAAAAACGAATAGGGGGGCTACTATCACAGATCATTGACCTATCATAGTGGTCTAGCAAGGTTTAATCGGAAAATATATACATTATATATATGTACATTATATAAGTGCTTTATACAACCAGATGTTTCACTAATTATCAATATTGTAATTATTAATTAGATACGACGTATGCTTATTGGTGCCAGTGGTCGTGCAAGCTATTTTGACGGTGTTCATATTAGTTATCCCCGTTATAGTCAGTTGACTAGGCCTATAGTATACTATACTACACTAGGAAATTGAGATTTTAAAGTATTATAATTTGATTCGGGCTTTACTGGAAACAAACTGCACACAAACGATTATATGTATGTTAATATAACACATGAAGGGCCTACTTTTGCATTTTAAACTCCAATTCCGTCCAAAACGACAACGTAATCTGTTATAGTAGGCCTATGCCTTAAAACTATAGGTGTCGCAATTAAATTATATGTGTAGCCTAGCTACTTATTAAATAATACTAAATTAAAAAAAAACCCAAGTGTATGGCCGGACCCTTTATAGCCTACATATTAAATGTAATTGTAATAACAAGTGTATGGCCCGAACTTAGATATTTGTTTTTGGTACTAAAAGTAAGAAAATATAAGTAGAAATCGTATAATTTCATTTACTGTACATGTATCAGGCCACAATTAAACATATTCTTGTTTCCCTTTAGCCGACCATGTATTTCACATTATGGGTAGGTAAGTAGGAGGAATATTATCTTTCTTGCTAAAGAGAAAGTTTATATTCCTAAATTTTAAGTATAAACATAAAGGCTTACTTTCTGAAAACCTATATTAATTAAAAACTTATCTTGTCGGATGAAATATTTTGACTCGGGTCTTTTTCATCAGTCGATCGCGATCGGTTAAAGGCATAATATCACAGTTGATAAACATGTATAATCGAACAAACGAATTTCGATCTCAGACTAATTACGCTTG
>JAUTBR010069001.1:0-11507 GCA_032361205.1 Pseudorimula midatlantica
AAACAGTATGTTAGTATATATATATATATTATCTCTCACACACTCTCTCCATATCTATCTATTTTTCTCTCTCTCTCTCTATCTCTCTCTCTCTCTCTCTCACTCTCTCTGTTGTTTTTTCTGTACATACAATACATTGTTTCTGTACCTACCTATTATAACATATCGTTTCTATACATATACTAACATACTGTTTCTATACATATATATCGTCGCAGCTGGGTGAAAGACTCCCGCAGCGACGTTAAACTCCATATTCACTCACTCACTCACTACACATAATTATA
The DNA here is from genome assembly GCA_032361205.1 of Pseudorimula midatlantica. Classification (NCBI taxonomy): domain Eukaryota; kingdom Metazoa; phylum Mollusca; class Gastropoda; order Lepetellida; family Lepetodrilidae; genus Pseudorimula; species Pseudorimula midatlantica. The sequence goes on from JAUTBR010069001.1 coordinate 288, forward strand.
TACTAGTATATAAGACACATTGTTGTGTATTTCAGAGAGTCGTGAAACTGCCTACATCCACGCCATCTCTTCCGCCGGCGTCATGTTCAGTGTTACACGGGCGTGTGCGCGTGGTCAGCTAGACAACTGCGGCTGCGACAGCAAAGTCCGGAGACTGGACACGGCGGGAAAGTTTGAGTGGGGAGGCTGCTCGGACAACGTCCGGTATGGCCAGAGATTCTCCAAGGAATTCGTGGACTCAAACGAAGATCGAGCTCACGAGTTTGGTCTAATGAACATGTGGAACAACGGTGCAGGAAGAAAAGTACGTACTATTTAAAGTCCATGTCTTTAAAATGTCAACATGCCAATTAGTGTTAACGTCTCTCATATCTAAATAATGGCATGACACTATCTTGCCGGGCCACTCAATGAAATGTTACTTGTTGCGTATTTCGAAGTTCTTTCTTAGCTTACACTGCAATTTATAGATTGTTAACAAGCAGCGTATGCACATGTAGTGGTTTTGTAATTTATACCCGCAATCCTGTTTCTTCCAGACTGTGAAGGACAAACTGGAGCTGATCTGCAAATGTCACGGTGTTTCTGGCTCTTGTTCCGTCAAGATTTGCTGGCGGAAAGTGAAGACGTTCAGGCAGATAGGGTCTTCTCTCAAAGAACGCTTTGACGGAGCTAGCATCGTGCGAGTCGACAAGAAAAGGATGAAATTAAAACGCATTAGTAAAAACCAGAAGCGTCCCACAAAACGGGATCTTGTGTACTTGGAGGAGTCCCCTGATTTCTGTAACTATAACCCTGGGGCCGGGTCGCTTGGTACTCACGGTAGACAGTGCAACAAGACAAGCTTCGGACTTGATGGTTGCACGTTGATGTGTTGTGGTCGGGGGTACTACACGCTGGTGATTCAGGAGCGTGATGACTGTGACTGCAAGTTTTATTGGTGTTGTCGAGTGGAGTGTAAAAAGTGCACGCGGACCGTAGAAATGCATTACTGCAACTGATCTATGGGAACTACGTCGACGGCATCTGGGGAAGGTAGTTCTGATGTTTGGTGTCTGAGACGAGACGAACGCATTGGTCGAGCTAGCTGGTTTCTGCAAAGAAAGTATCAAGCGATCCTGATATTAAAGACAACCTTATGACATCGTTTTCACTCGGTTTTGAAATGGTGTCTCTGATTTTGTTCACATTGATCCGTAATGGTCACGGGCTATATTTTAAGGATGGATTTTTCTTTGATTGAAAAGAAGGATGTTTAGACACTTGACGTCTAAATTACTTCCCATAGTATGAAGACAGTGTTGGACATACTGACTTTGTGCTCCAGTTTGTAACCAGATGACATACAGTATACTAGTATACTAGTACACCTGACTGGCTTACGTGAGGACTGCCTACAGGGTCACTATCGTTGGAATGCATCATGGTTCAAGTAACGGATTCACCGAACTTAACGGAACTGATGGATATCCCCTATGAACTGATATTAATGAAGACGTGGAGTAATGTATAAAGTACAAAGAATATTGGTGTATGTGTCGTTTAATATTTTGTTTGTATTAGCAAGTGTCATTCAGTGACTGTTATAAGATATACTTACTTGTACGCAGAGGAAATGCTTCTGCCTGTCGAGTTCACTGCTGTAGCTAACAACTTGTGAGCTTATATTCAGGTATGGCTGTCCGGGGGTGGACCTCCGGTGTAACCAGTAACTGTTTTCAGAGTTCTTGTTGAAGAAGCTATTTTCCACGAGCGAATGTTCAAATTGTTTATAGATCTGGAAACAATATAAACTCAAACCTTTGGGAACATGCGTTGATGTTAGTAATATTATAATAACATTTTGTCAGAAATAAACGTATGGAATCAAACCTATATGATGCGAGTGTTCACGTTGTCCTTGATCTTTACAATGTTTGCACATCATAGGGAGAAAGTTTCATTTATATTTATAATTAATATATTCAGATACAACTTGGTGCACGCGCTCAAAGCCATCTATAATTGCAGTAACTGCTGGTTAAGTGTCAGTGAAGTTTTATTAGATTAACCTAGGAACAGAAAGGCATATAGCTCCATACAAGTTTGTGGTATACCGGTATATAAAACGATTAGAAATACAGCGCAAGAACATTTATAGACAATTTACAATATTATTAATGACTCTCATTTACGGCTTGATGACTGCTAATATTGAACTCTATCCTTCACTTGAAGAAGACGTTAACCACACTCCCAATTCGTGATAAAGATCAGGGTTATATATTACGTGTAGTCGCATTAAGCTAGATAGCTATATGGCTATCATATTTTATGTCAGCCTTGGAGGCAGATTTTATCGTAGCACCAATATATTACGGGTTTTCCTTTCAGATTATGAAATATTACTAACCATACTATGTGTCGATAAGTGCGAGATAATATCTCGTTCAGTTCCTCAAGCAGTATTCGTTAAAGTGTTTTCGAAGTTAAACTGTTAAATTTGTGGCATGAGTTAAACACGTTTTAGTTGACATATGCCTTATGTTTTGTGTCAGTTTATCAGGTGACCTATAGCACATGTATATCAAACATGCATTGAAAACCACAAATAGACTGATTTAATTAAATCCAAGTCGTCACTATAACGTATTATATCTACATGTCCATGAATATTCACATCCTGGCACAACCTACACAGTGCTAGGACCTTGGTGTACAATTCTCAAAATTCAACTATCTACATATTATCAAATTATGCCCACTTCACATAATTTGAGAATTTTAATTAATTAATTCAATATTAATTATTTATATTCTCATATGATATTCTGGAATCTCGAAGGTGTACGTATTTTAACTAAATAATGACAAAGCCTTTCAAGGCTCCTGGCTTCGGTTACTTCCATTACTTATGCCCATTTCTATCACGAGTTAATTTTCTTCCGGTAATGTTAACTTGGTCGCAAAACAGCTATACTAACATGTATTTACAACTTCCCTTGGATGTGAGAAAGTACTATCTAATGTGAATGTTGCATAATACAAGCGTAGCGTTATAGTATACATAGTCAACATGCAGTACTAACACTACACACAAATCAACAATATATTTTCAGATAGTAGTATCTGTATGTTTATCGTGAAAATAAATGTGTACATATCTTACGCATTTAATAAGGTGCAATATCGCATTCAATATTGCAGTGTTAGGTAAACTATTGAAATGTAATGCATTTTGTCCACATTACTAGCATAGTTGACTGTTTACATATACCGGAATATTAGTTGCATTGCTATCTACAGTGTTACCATGGGTAAATGTTCCATTGTAGAACCGGAAGCTTCTCATAGTCTAGACTAACCATTGCTATCTGTGCACACGTATTTCCCTGTCTGGACAGGGACAGGTATATCGCATTTTGAAGAAACGAGACTTTCTTTTTGGCATTTCTATTTTGATGTTCGCAGTGTTATTGTAGTCTTTGACCGAATGTCGACTTTATTATACATATGTACATAGGTGCTTGTACAGTTCGTCATTTGTCGCCCTCTTAGTGTATATTGTGGTCAGTTATAATGTCATATTCTGTAGTTAGTTACTAGTATTCGATTAAAATATATTTATTATTTTGCTTATCTGAAACAAGCACGTATATGATGAACTTGCTCATTAATAGCGGTTATTTAAATACTTTCAATTCTAGATATCTTGTTTAAACAATATTGTATGCTTTTCTAATTGACATATTTTATGTTACCATTATAAAACTGATCGTAACTTAATGCTTAGCATGTTATTCAACTGAATATTATGTTATATTATGTTATGTCGTGTCCATGTTCGTATTAATTCTATCCATACAAATGCTAATTTTAATTAAAATATTTTATACAAATATGTCAATTTGTCTCCGAACTGAATGAAATAATTAAACTTTCATTATCTTAATTCTGTGTCTTTGTCTCTTCTCGTTGTTCACAGACAGCTTGCATCAATTTCGTCACCTGGTTTAGTGACCAGATTGTCTGTATGAATAATGAATGCCTTATAATTAACGGACGTGTAAATTCGCCATTCTACATCTAGTTATGTCTGCTTGGCTTGGATTAATGCAAAGGACGACACGTTAACATGATCCGCCTGAATACCGTAGTTTGATCCACACGTACATACAATCAGATCCTATGTACAGTTGTACATTTTGTATCCATCTCCTGAAAATATCCATACGTCTAGTACATTGCAATGTATGTCAAACGGAATATTATATTTAATTTGACAACATTAACCCCTTCTAGAATTGGACCAGTTCAGCGAGCTGAGAGATATCCTTTGAAGATGTGAAGAATTTAATTTCCAGGATGTTTGCCTAGAAATACGTGTGCACCACACACTGGCCGCAATTTGATACACGAATGTCTCCAAATTCAAAATCTGGGCATTGCGAATTAGCGTAATTGATAGTTTTCCTTCACGTTTTGCATAGTGCACTCTTTGATGTAAAGTAATAACGTCTTAAGGGCCGATTCGTCATCCAGAAAGAATATATTTGTTCAAGCAAAACTAAAATGCAGTTTTCTATTAGTTGTAAAAGCAATTAAGAGATGAAAGCATACTTCCTCCATTCTGAAGAACTCCGAGTGGTGCTGGAGGTTTAACTAGATAACCTCCCAGTTGATATCCTAGCAATTATTTAGATCACTAGACGTGATATTTGTGGAGAGTAATGCATTCACTACTGTGGCAAACGGGGAGGACGTTCTGTAGGGAACTAGCCTACACGGTGACAGTCATGGGAGATAATCCTCTACTATGCTGTAAAACCACGTGTACCCGACAGAGGGCGGCACCTGAGAGGTCATGACCTGCTGAAGTGACGGTGCCATAGAAGAAACGTCACGTGCTCACAAGAAAGTGCTACATTGTTAAGAAGATCGACATCAATTCAATATATGTTTTGACTGACAAATGCTTGCCTCAAACAAGTCTGTATGAGTGTGCGACCCGTGAAAAAAAAGAGCTTTTATTTAATCTGAATTGAATCGTTTGCATGGATACTGGTATCAAGAGTAGCCAAAGTGAAAACTATTTTATCTGAATGCAACTATCTCAGTCTCACGAACGTATAAGGGTGGTCCCTACGTAATGCTTTATTACACCATGTGCGGTGTTGTTTATAGCCTCTCGAAGGGTCAAAGGTCCCGGATGTGCAGCTCTGTTATCATGCTTCTCGCTGGCCTACAACATCCACAGCAACTCAGACTTCGATAACACTGACATCCTCACTCTAGTTTAAGTGGAGTATGTGAGAAGAACTAAGTTTTCTTTCCCTTTGATTACTTTAATACGAGAGGTTTACTGTTGTATAATCCAACTACGACAGTGTGGTCCAGTCCACCAGAAGTGCTCTAGAGATCTAGGCAGAATTCCAATTGAAGTGCAATCGCCGGACAAGTATAGGCGGGGTGCATCCATCCACCTTGAAACCAACCAAAGGTAAAGGTTACGCGTAAACAGCATTCAACATTAAAAACTGGCGTGATAGTAAGCACCGGGTAACCGTCAAGAACCTGCATGCAGATGCAATGGAAGAAGCACAATGCCAGATTCCTGAAAACAAATGCCAACGTTTGGTCGAAATCTTCCCCACAATATATGCCGCCCTTAATTAATTTTATTGAGTACAATTCGATATTATTTTCAAATTTATAACATGCTATTATATAGATCTTTCTGCTGGAGTATTGTACGATTGATAATAGATTAACAGCAATATAATGTAGAGTATGAACTGAAGAATTCGAGAATAAGGGAATTAATTCGAGAATAAGGGAAACAACTCTATGTTATGTTATGCATTTCAAAATAGGAATTTATTTTCGCAGATTGATTCCATTGACATTCCCCTACAGTAAAATGATGAATAAAATATGGTTGAATTTACAAAAACGACGTTGTGTATCATGAGCAAATATTTCTATCTTTTTGGTTTCAATTTAGAAGCATAATAAGCATATATTTGGTTGTATTTCTAAAGTTTATTATTATATAATTGTAATGAAGATTGCAATGGTAACATATACCATTTTAGAAGCATACAAAGCATATATTTGGTTGTACATGTATTTCTAAATTTTATTATTTTATAATTGTAATGAAGATTGCAATGGTAACAAAGACCAAAGAGATATGTGTGGACAGTAAAGCCTTCATTAACCACTGCAGTATCTACCCACATTCCAACTGAGGTTGATCTTGGACAGGATCCAATACCAGTGGACGTAGGACTTCCGTACTCGTCAATGTTTTGGAAACAAAATCCCACCTGCAACTCCGCACACACTTGTTTCAAACATCGGGCATGAAGTACAGGTGGAAGAAATGTAACAACAAACTCCACGCACTGTTTCCACTTCCACGGAGATAGGTTCAAATAAATATTATCTCTCCGTGATTCACACCACTGGGAGAGCGGTCTAGTAGGGTGTCTCTGTTTGTACTGAGGTAGCTCTTACTTAGATGTAGTCTAGAGTAGCGGCAGAGGAAGACTTCTGTAACAGATCGCTGCCTCCTGGCGAGCGACTCCTACTCTTCGATTCTCAGTTCTGGAAGCACGTTACGGTAACACTAACTGTCTAGCCCACGTTCCAATACAGATCTATGTTGAAATATTCATCAGTATATACGCTAAGATAATAATCTAATAGAATACTGATGTAATTCCGTCGCACTTTGTTCAAAACAGGATGAAGCCGACACTAACAGTTTGCAAACGACGTCAGAGAAAATAACACTATAAGTAAAATAGTGTTCGTAAACACACCAAACAACCGTATACAGTGTCAGCTACTCCATAACATTACGCGATATCTTCTATACACAACTATTCCAGCTATGTGTTGCCACAAGAATATACTCGCCGGAGTCAGTTTAGATTCTTGAAAGTTTATTTAGAAAGTGGAAAGCTTTTCGAAATTCGATAAGGTAGTTGTCCATAAGCCAAGTATTTGACGTAAAACAGAGTAGACACCCTCATCGTTCTAATGCGAATAACCACCGTTTTCAATGAGCATTGAAATTATAATTTTATATATTTCGAATACTCATAAAATGCATGGATGCGAGTATAATTATCTCATGAATGTGGAAGATTGATAGACTGTTACATATGAGTTATTATTTAACAACGGACAGCTGGGGAAAGGCTCGTAATAACCAAAACGCAATTGGCGTTCACTGTTCCTTTCAACAACGAATCTGGACGTCAAAAAGTGTACATCTGATTACATGCTGGGACTCACGCCAAGCCAGAAGGATATGCATAATAATATCATAGCATGAAAATAGCATGTCAGTTTAAATTTGAGGGATATTGTTTATAGGGATGCTATAACTTCACTTCTTGTGATATGATAGTTAGCTCCAGAGCATTCATACCTGTCTAGTGTCATGTTAGTGTTATGTTTAGACTGACAGAACTGTAAATCAGACAGGCTGTTTTAATATAAGCATGTCATATTGCCAGTAGGGGACTAATGCTTTGTAGACCATCGCCATGGGTCCTCTGGTATTAACCTTTTACGAGCTAACATTATCTTTCTTTTCACAACTGTAATCTTTGTTAATTTATATATTTTGTTTTATAAGGGAACTAGTATTATATGTAACAGACTATTTGGTAATATTTGCATAATTGAACCATCATTAGAATTAGAACAGGGTGCATAACTGAATGCGCATCACTTATAGGGTTAATCCATATTCATCATGGGTATGGAACTGGTACGAAGCCACGCTGTGAACATTAGCTATAGAGAAACTCCGCAAAAAAAAGAATGAACGATGTTTGTGCAAATATTAGAATTCCTATATAATCTGGTTTCCATCTAGTTGAGTGTTCTCGTCTTGGAAATGTCCGCGTTTTTCAATTTTATTTTGCAGAACTGTTATCGTGCCGACGGTTGTCATGATAGGGGTTAATGAGGAAACAGCACAGAACGGTGGAGAAACCTTCCAAAGATGTGATCAATTTGAACTCCTGGTGAAATGTGAACAGCTGTTCTTCGTATCACCAGCCCCCAATTAGCGAGCGAGTTGAGTCCTTTGTGAAAGATTAAACAAACACCATCTCAGGAATATTAGCTGTACACGTTAACGGGACACGACTTTGTAATCTTTTATCTCCTATTGAATAGCATGTTAAATGCTGAAATAAACTATCATTAACGCCAACTGGGCAAATTGAATGATCTTGATTACCGAGATTTGAGGGAAGCGTTAAGCATGTAACTTATTTTACCATTCCGCTCACTGATATGTCACAGTATCCGGAAACCGACCTACAGTTCTCGGCTTCAGGAATGTTTTGAAATATGGACCATATTTTGCTTGGACTGGAGTCAAAGTGTAATACCACTACGTAAACAAGATGTATAGACAGACCACTGTGGGGGGAAACGTCCGTCAGTTGCCGAGAGATAAGTTGGACTGTTTGTGAAGATATCTATGCGTGTTGACAGGTAAATTTCCCTTGGAATCGTTTTTCCCAAGAAAAACAAGAAGTAAATTAGAAATTCTTCCCTGGGTATAATAGCAGCAGGTGGCCAGAGGCCTGTTCAGGACGGCGTGAACACGCGAGTACGCGCGTGAAAGCTCCTTAGCAACATTCATCCTTCACATGTGACGTCACGCGATAACTCGCCCTCCTGAACAGGCCTCAGTTCTCAGTGCGGGTTTTTGTAACATCATTGCCGGAACAATTCCAGTCGATCCTGCGTCCGACTGCCCCGTACGGTCAGCATTACCTCGAGTCGTGTCGACATTGCACTGCACGTCGATGTAATACGATCTCGAGTCGTTTCAACACCGTGTAGTAGTTTTGACATTGAGCAGCATGACGATATAAAAAACATCTAGTGCCGTCTCGACATTGCACTGCACGTCAACGCAAGAACATATTGAGTCGTTTTGATATTGTGCAGGAAGTCGATGTAAGGACATCTAGAGTCATCATCTCGACATTGCACTGCTTGGTGGCGTATGACCACCAGCGTTTCGACATTGTCCAGCAAGTCGACGTAAGAGCATCTCAAGAGGTCTCAACATCGTTGTGCACGTCGATATAAACATACCTGCAGTCCTTTCTTCGTTGTACTGCATGTGAAGTACGTACGTATCATGATCAAACTGCACACATTTAATGATAGACTAAGTTAAATATGTAATACATTTTAATACACAATCTGCAGTAAGTATCCAAATCCATGGCTTCGTGGAAGATAATTTAACCTTCGTATCCCGAATCTATTTACATTTTTACCTTCGTATCTCAAATCTATTTAATTGAGGTGCTTCTATTGCCATGCGACACTCTTAATAAACTGTAATGTCCTTCTATTCTTCTTGACTTCAAATTCATAGAGACAGCACTGCACATGTTCTCAACGTATGGTTAGCGATTCAGTTACATCCAATTATCTGAATATGTAAGTACTAGTAAGCAGTTATGGCCTTATCTAGTAAACTGTATTGGAACCATTTATTGAAGAGACATTTATGGCACCAATAACATCAACATGTATTATCTATTCCTATACTTCGAAGATGTCGACGTAAGACATGGATGGCGAAACATTCCTAAAATAGAATAGTGAAATTATATTACAATTATGTTGTGCTTCTATTTTATAGCTGGCTACAAGACGCATAGCTTCACAAAGCAAGTCCAGGCGTTAGAGAGGTCTTGAATGTTCAGGTTTGACAGACACCCTACATTACAGGTGGCCCTGCTCCCCTATCACAAGGCAAACTGCAGAGCATGGGGAATTGTCGGTGAATAAACAGAAGCATACTTGCTAAGGATATGGCCCATACAGTTCTGCCATTGGCTATATGGACAATTGGAGCGGACCTCTGTCGTGAATGCAAACGGTATAGCCTAAACATTTCTTACACTCTTACATAGATTATAAGACAATCGTTCTGCCATGCCAAAAGGTACCGGTATCAACAAAATAGGTCTACCACACGTACTGTTTCAACTCTTGTATTTCATGTTTGTAGATGAGCACATTAATTGCATGTACATGTATGTGATAAACACGGTACCATATATATTGTTGTAAAATATGCCATCAACCAATCCCCGGCAAACCAGTAGAAAACACAACTCGAATGTTTATATTATACTTTTCACGTCAGAAACAAATCAGATATTTCCAGGTAATTTGTCAAATACTAGTATTCTTTTGATTTAATAAAGGCAGGAAGGCATTGCAAAATACTAATATTTACGTGGTGGACACGATCTTCATTGTTGTCGTGATTAAATTATTATTATTTACAATCTTTAATGATTTCCGCCCCGAATCACATGATCTTGGTCCGACTTTTGACAGATTTTAATCGGGAATGGTCGTATCAAGGACGGCAGTAAAACTCCTGAATGTGTGAAAGAAGCTTAACACGAGTTTGTGAAACAAACCCGGGCACTGGTCACCAGACACGAGGACAAGAACTGACCACAACTCACTAGACGGTTTGATGAAGTGCTGCTTCAATTCTAGCCGAATGTCCGGACCAGTTGTTTGCAAGTGAAAGTGGTGATTATAGGGTAGTAGTAGCCGTGCTTAAGCTTGCAGTTTTAACATCAAGCAATTGTGGTGACCAGAGGCATTATACTTTCTTTATTTATGGCGGGCGTGGCGGGTGATTTATTGTATTATTTTGTAAACGTGGAACAGGTAATATATAATGGGGGAAAACTATTATTTACTAATTTGGTGACATCAAACATAATCTGACCACCATCTTCTGATGCAGTAGAGTTTGGTCTCCTTGATTGTCTATGTATTGCTATTCGAATGCACTTATATCTCTACAAACATTCGAGGTTTGTACCAGTTTAGAAGTGTGAGATTTAATCTCCGAATGCATACATGCTATGGTATACCGTCTTTCCACCAGGAAAGTATGCTGTAAAGCTAAATGTTGAAAGAAATAAGTTAAGACGAAATATTTGCTATCTGAATATTATTCAGTGTTCGCTATTAACAAGTCATTTGTATGTATCGGAATTTCTGAGAAAATAAATGTATAACAATGTGTAAGTTGTAATAGATCACCGACCCGCCAGATCACCAATGGGGACCCTCATCAACTCATTCGTAGCAACTTCGCGACATTCCGGATCGGAAATATACGCTCGTACCTGAATGGGAGTTTTCCATTAATGGCGG
>JAUTBR010069445.1:0-10691 GCA_032361205.1 Pseudorimula midatlantica
GTTTGCTGTGAACTTATATGTACTGATTATGTTTTCACTTATTACAACCTTGACATTGATATAAATCCAAGATGGCCACCATGCAGAATATTCATAAAATCATACATGGGGATTGTGCACTTACGATAGTCCTATTGTCTCATAGTGAATATGAGAGCTTCGAGAAACAATATCCTGTACTAGAAATGCTCTTGCCTTAATAACATTGATTGACTTTTTCATGTTTTATTGCCCATTGAAGCAACATTTTAATCCAAACTCATTGCTGATTAACTTTTTGTCTTTATTTTCCCCAGGTTCGCTGCTGAGCCACTTCATTGAGCCGATCTACATGGACAGCCTGGTGCTTGGCAGTCTGTACCACGGCGACCACCTTTCCCGCGCCGTCTATGCCCGCATCAACACCATCGACAACATCTACGCGCCCTTCATGTTGAACCACCCCTTCCTGAGTGGCATCTCCAACCCTGAGTCGCGGCAGCCGGGCAAGGCGCCCAACTTCTCCGCCAACTGGTGCCTGGGCGACGAGAGCCTGGAGGTCATCAACGCCACCACGGGCAAGACGGAGCAGGGCGACGTGCCACGCGTGTCTAAGCAGTCGCTGTTCCAGCACTTCAACCGGCTGTTCGGCAAGGTGGCGTCGGTGACGAGCCAGACGATCACGTCGCGGCCCAGACTCTACGCTGAGGCTAAGGCTGGGGTGATGGACTATCAGCTGGCCAAGCAGCAGCTCTTCAAGGCATTCCAGAAGGCCGGCCTCGGGTGCTGGGTCACCAAGCCCGTGGAACTCAACCAGTTCCAGCTCATCCACAGTTGAGTGCTCTACCCCCTTCGTCGATGATGAGAGTGGTCTCCCTTTTCCTGGATTGCGAGTCGTCTCCCTGGATGAGAAGTCTCTGCCTTCATGGAGGAGAGTTATCATTGAGGCGTCTCCCCTTCTGGATTGGGATTATTTCCCTTCCAGGAGGAGAGTCATCTCCCTTAATTGGTTGCAAGTTGTCTCCCTTCCTGGATTTGTGCGACACGAGGCTTTGTTGTCTAGCTCAAAGGATACAAATTGAAGTGACAAATTTAACTAGATTTTTATTTTAGATTTACAAATGATGAAGTATTTTGATAAATATTACTTAACGCAAGTTGTGCGAAGTAAGAATTTTATTTGGATCGATTTCCATTTCTCGACTTGATGTTTGTCAAACTACTGGATGAATGAAGGGCATGCATGTAACACACATTTGTAAATATATTCCTAATAGTGACGTGCATAGGTGGATTTATCAATCAACACTGGAATGTGTCTGAGGATCTATGTTGGTATTTTAAATGTTATTGTTTTTCTTGATGATAACTTTCATGTTATTCTAACACTTGGAAGTTGTTATCATTTAATGTGTGTTTCAAATTTGACATTTTAAAATTCCTTGTAATGGCGACATATGCATCCATGACTGTTGAATCTATTTTATACTCTCATAATGTGTTTCGTTCTCATCTTCCTTTGTCATATTTTGGCAATTTCAATCACTTGTGTTTTCTTGGTCCTACGAAAGGCCATTTGGTTAATTGTTGATGACCATGATTCTAACGATTGTTAAACAAAAATTCTTGAAATCAAGCAGGTGCAGAATATGCTCAGACATGTCATCTTTCTTTCAGAATGCAGACAGTTGTGTTCAGTGCTATACATATTGTATTGATAGTCTCTAATAGTCCCTCTGTCATCTAAATTCTACGTGTGGATGATCTGTCATAAATACAATTTAAATAATCCACTGTACTTTGTGCAGAGATTTAATATTTGCAAATTTTGAAATCCAAGGACAAGACAGCATGAACTTACTACATCAATTTATTTACTTTGTGTCAATTTAGTTTCAAGAACTCGGTCAACTGTTCACCTGTTTCCAAGCTCACTTTTAACTCTCTCAATGCTGGAGGAAATCAGAAATGCCCTAAAGATTAGTGCCTGTGTCAAATCCAGCAGGGAGAGGGTTAAAATGAGCCTCAACTTTCCTTAAAGAAAGAATGGGTATTGGCAACAGACCTGTTTTTAATCAATGTGCATCGATAAATAAAAAGTGGCCAGAATTATTCAAAGATGGCGTCTTGGTAGTCATATGCTCCCAAGGCATCACAATCCTAATGTTTTTTGTGGAAATATCAGTGTCTAGATTCAAGTTCTTACGTCAATCTTAAAGATGGCCACTGAAGCTCTTTCCTTCACTTTATGCATTTGTTCACTGTTCACAGTTTCGTTACATCTTCAACACTACCTTTATGCATGATGTCTCTCTATGTTTGTGAAGCATCCTCCATTGTTAATTTTCTATAGTTAGAGTGGTGATCAAAGATGACTACATTAACATATGTTAACTGCCTCTCAAGTTTTCTATTCGCTTCATTCTTTGTATGTATATGTTTGCAAATAAATCAATTGTTTGGTTGACATCGGTAGATTTTTGTTTATGCTTTCAATATTCTTGCATGCAATTGTGATGAGGATACCACCAGCTGCCCGTTGCACAACGCTCTTGTAGGCTACAACTATTGTAAGGTCAACACTTTTTATTGTGGCAGGAGCCCAGTTACAACTATTGTAGCGCTACAAGAGCTTCGTGCAACGGGCGCCAGGTCTGTAGTTGCCAGGTTACCGTCTGGTGTTGCTGTGTTACCTTATGGTGTTGCCATGTTACCATATTCACACCCATTTATGGTACTGTCCTACTTCTTGCAACAGTGGAGCAGAATACTGATTATTTCATGAATATTTAATTATCTACTTTCCAGGTAATTGATGAAAAAATGGGTCAAACGCAGACCAGAAATGTTATTCCATTTATTATCGCACATATGGAAAATAGGGAGTTATTTGGGGTTTGCTGTCAAATTAAGTTTAGGAATTGCGGAAGTGTGGGAATTGCTTTGTAGAATTTGTTTAATGTTCAGATGACGCTAGTTTAAACATTGGGCTACTATGCCAACTATTAATACAGGGATGTGTTCAGCCTACATTTACTTGTCACTACATAGTACTATGTAGTGCTATGGATGCCATTCAGCAAGCATACTAGTACTATGTATTATTCACTGTGGTTTTAGACTAATGCTTTGTAGGAAAGCACAAACCATGAAGCCAATGGTCAGCACGCATGCACAAAACAAATTGCTGCTATTTCATTATGAACCCATTCAGGCAGCCACTCGCTACTTTGAACAGTACCATGTAGAAAAGTGTAGTGTAGTGAAATGTAGTGTAGCCTGAATGCACCCCTGTTGAGATGTGTGTGCAGTTCAGTGGTCGGAGTTCACATCAGTGGTCAGAACTAGTGAAAAAACATGGCAATAATATATTGCACGAGCTTGGATGCATTTCTTGGCATGTGTAACAGTGGTACAGATAAATTGCTTCCTTTGAAGTTTTTTTTATTTTGTAATGGTAGTTATCTCCAAACAAATTCAGTAATTATATTATCATTGAAATAAATTTGTCGTCACCTATGGGTGAGATATTCCTGCCGCGATGTAAAACATTAATTCAATAAAATAAATCGAGGATGAATGTGCTAAGAATACGAAATATAGGAAATACGAAATTTAGCAGGAAAGAGATAAATGAATTGGATAAAGGTATTTTATGCAGCATCTTGTACTGATATTACCAATTTAACATCGCCAGACTAGCTTTCCAGAAAGTACATTTTTATTGAGTGACGGTATACAAGATGTTTTATTATTAAAAAAATCCTTTGCGATATAAAATTTCTAATTTCAAAATTATTTCATATTCTAAATATGGCAACAGGTTGTATTGATTCCCTGCAACTTGACACTTTAACCCACTCCCTGCTGGATGTAGACAGGCAGTTCTTTATAGTATCTCCAGTTGCCTTCAGTATGGAGAGGGTTAAAGTAGGTTTCATCATGACTTTTGTTGTCCATTTCATCCTGACATGCCTTGTGAAGTTACGGTCAATATTGTGCTACATACTAGTAACGCATCTCAAATTTTATGTTTATTCTAAATTCTTTATTTTTATATTTTGAAGTTTATACATAAAGGAATACATTTTAACACTGTCCTAAACATTAAAAAAAAATGGTTTGAATAATAAAAACGTTTTAGAATGTGTGTGTATACTTGAATCGTGTAAATACTGATAGGGGAAAGTTATCACGGAACATGGATAGTTACCGTAGTTACGAGGTATCGCTATGCGATTTAGTGCAATCCCAGTATGTGACACAATGATGTATGTATGTTGCACAATATAGTAGTGGGATTGTCTGTTATATAATACAAGCCTTACTTGAGATACCATAACATATCACCACAGTAAATTTCTAGAATAGCATTTAGAACATGGAGGTTTTTGTAATGTTCATCTTCACTAAATCTCTAGGGTACAATGTTTAGAATGGAGGTAAATTCAGTGTTCACCTTCACTAAAGTCTCTAGGGTACAATGTTTAGAATGGAGATATCATCACTGTCCATCTTTTATGATATGCAGATTAAAAATGTATATACTGTTCTCACTTTCTAAAGATGAATAATTGATCGAAGAGATTTTGTTTTAAAGTTTTCATCCCAGTTAGCATGTTGCTCGATTCACGTTTGACATTTACATTGATCAGTTAAGTTGCCGTAATTTGTCCAAATTTGATGTTTACAAATGAATAAAATCATTTCATTGGTCTTTAAATGATTTGTTTTTAAGTGCTTAAAAATTGCATCCACATTTCCTTAGGTTCAAGTTCATGGTGGTTCAAAATGTTCACACAAGACTCAACAAGGAATCACAATACACAAATAATATTTATAGACCATACATACATATACATAGTATATACATATACAATGTTGTCTTCTAATTCCTATCTGTACAAAAGTGAAAAACACCAACAATAATTTTCACTTGTATGAAAAACCTACATATTTCTCTGACAGATAAAACTTGACAATTTAGCTTGTACAGTAACAATTAATCACATCCGACAAAGGTCTGGCGAAATATCTGGAAGTGAATAAATTGTTGCAAGAATCTATCGTATGCGATAAAATAAAAACCCATCTAAACTGTTCTATTATGTTTCAGAAAACTTTGCCAACTGTTAAAGTAAATGATAATTGATATTGTGAAGTGAATACATTGTTACGAGAATCTTTCAATCATTCAATCATATGCGATAAAAAGATCAATCTAAACTGTTCTATAACATTTCACAAACCTTTGACAACTGTTAAAGTAAATGAGAATTAACATTGTTTATGGCATATCATCGCAAATGGGTGAAAGATTCCCACAGCCAAGTTAAAGTCCATAATCTCTCTCTCTCTCTTATGGCATATGGCTTTTGCATCAACAAAACTGTTTATTTTCTTCATAAGTTTGTTGAACAAACACATCCACTTTGTAACTAATTGACGTATAAACTTTGTGAACTGGGAACATTTGGATTGACTGAGTGACATCCTCAGCTATCTCCGACCCGAGATGTCACAAATAAATTACAATTGGGAACACATGTCTATTTATGAAAGAAAGATCAATTACAGAATGACAAAGAGATCGATGTCAGACACTATTAGAGTGTCAACTGATTGATTGGAGACAGATACAGTCCAACATGCGTCTAGGGGTGTAATGTGTACACATGGTGCACCAAGTCTAAAATTGCTAGGTCTCTCCCTGCTGGATTAGGCACAGACATAGCTCTATGGCACCTATGGTTGTCTCCAGCATGGAGAGGGTTAAAGCTATGATCTTGCAGTCAGTCACCAGGTCCTGAGATTACAAAACCTTGAGTACAAACTCAGGCTCAAGTCAAGGTTTTGTTCACAAATCCCCATATAAAATGTTAGCTTGAGCATGAAATTGTACTCAAAAGGTTTCGTAATCTTGAGTCCAGGCCTCCATTTCATGAAAGGGCCGTATTGTGGTGCAGGTGTGAATCAGAGTGATCACCATGCATGGCAATTTTTGCATGTCCACGAAAGTCAGCAGATTATTTTGTCCAGTGTTCAATTTATTTGCCCTGAACATGGCTTGGGGTCTGCAGCCCCCGGACTCTGGGCTGGTTTTCAGTTGTCTGTTGCCATGCCTGGCCATAGCAGGAATTGAAGTTAAGCTCGATTTATGCCCAGACTACAGATACGACCCTTTCGTGAAACGCAGACCTGAGTGCCAATTACATTCAGTAGACGTGAAATAACAATAACATATTTTCCTCAAAATCAAGCCACACTAGATTGCGTTCAAGAAACTGATCGAGACCCCTGTTATCGCCTGCCAGTCCTATGTAGTAGAAAAAAGGTTGTTTTTTTTTCTCTATCTTCCAACAAATTATCCTAATTAATGATATGGCTCTGATATTACAAACAATTTCAGCATAATTTCATGCTCTAATAGTATATGGAGATTTGTGAATGGAGTATATGGAGTTTAGCATGACATTTTACTCAAAAAGGTTTTGTAATCTCAGAGCCCTATTAATATACAAGACACTCTCAACATGCTGTTCGATATATGGCGCAAATGAATATATTTGAGATTTTGTGATATTGGACAAAGAGACACAAATACAAAATTGCAAGTTCTTCACTGGTGTGAGCTTTTGTTTACAAATCCCCAGATAAAATGTTAGCTACAGGAGCATGAAATCCTACTAAAAAGTTTCGCAATCTAAGGCCAGAACTCAAATGAGTTTATGCTTGACTTGTGCAGAAAACAATTATTTGCTGGCATTTTTTTAAAGGATAATCCGTCAGAGATTTTGCAGATGAGTACACATAATAATGCTGCATGTCTGCGTGGAAAGTGTCATTGTGCTCTGTTTTTAATCACGATACTTCTCATCTTTTAATCAATAATTATGTTGCAGTGTCAACAGAAGACAAAAGACGAGAGTAACTATAAACTAGCAAAAGCATCGGCCTACAAAGTTATCACTAAAGTTGCAGTGCAAGGGAGATAACTCTCAATCTGTTTGGGAAGGAACTATTTTACATGAGTAGTAAGTTGGCATGCCGTGATATAATATCAAAGACGAATAATGTTAAATAACAGAGTATTTTTCTGTCATGAGGTGCGTCCAATTATTAACATGTGCTTGACAAGTAAACAAAGATCTAAGCAAAGTAAATATTTTATGAAACTTTCATCAATAGCAATTTGCGTGCAAAAATGAAATGCTTGGATTATCAACATGGCATTTCCTACAATGTACATCTTTACAACACATAACATGACACTTTCAACATAGCACTATTTACAGATGAATTTTACTTTTCAAATACATTTTGACACAAATTGTGAATAGTTTAAACATACTGTCATGATGATTACCTTCTGCACAAACTTAGTTTATAAATCATACTTTTCAGTTCAGGCAACATATCAGAAAGTAGCAAACAAATATAACACACATAAGATACATGGTTGTTATTAGTCTTACACTTGGGATACAAATAAACAGATTACATTCGGCTAAGTACATCAAATACAAGAGCTAAAAGAGTTAATCTAATACTGTACAAATTAGGCATTTGAAAATTAAAGACACCAAATTTCATCAAAATTATTACGGTAGATCGTACCAGAATGCAAATTTGTTTAGAAAACAAAAACATATTCACAGTTATAGCACTTGTCAGCAAATAATATAAATATTAATTAAATTTACAAAATAATATATGGAAGTCATGTATTTCATGACTGATCATACCGTATCTGTCGACCAACACTTTCTGAAGATAAAACCCTTTCCCCAACACTTTCTAATCACATCCCAATTCTCCTAATCCCCAGCCACAGAAAATATACTGACGGTAAAATTTGAAGGAACACTGAATATGCCATCACTTTTTATTATTTAAATTCACTATAAATAATATTCTTTTGAGGATGATTTTAGTAAGGCATCTATTACTTTTAGCAATTTGCCAAATGGCAATCTTGAGAAAAAAAAGAGGATTTTATTAATGCTTCAGTGAGCATGTTTTGGAGCTCAGGTGTTAAACAGTTGACATAATGAAACACTAATATACGTTTTTCAACTAGATACTCTACGTTTTCTAACATTTTTCATAACATTTTATGCATTATGTTTTTTTAAAGAACAACCTATGTTTAAAAAAACACACAACATTTTTCACGTTATTCAAATGTAAAACCTGTTTTAACAGTGGCAAGTAACCCTCAAATGTCAAAGTTCTAAACGATATACATTAAAAAACAGTTTATTCAAATAAATACTACATAATAAGTTAGGCATCTGCCAAAAAATACTGGTGTTCCTTCCTATTTTACCATCAGTATAAATACAATAACTTCTTATTATGAAAAGTTGGTTCATAATTTTATAACATGATCTTTTCACAAAGAGTATTACAAGCACACTACAAACTAATAACTATAATATATCACACATATCAGAATGTATAAATAAAATCGAGATTGTAGTCCGGAAACTTACAGAAACTATCAATATGACGCAATATCTACGCAATTTCAAAGAAATTAATATGGCATGTACGAGATATGCAGTTACAAATAATTACATCAGTTAGCAGTATTGCTTATCTATTATATACACACAAAAAAACATTTATTATTATGCCAGGAAGAATATCCTTAATACATCAACCAAGGAAAGTAGACTTTTTAATGCCAATCTGAATTTGTTCCCATGATTCCAACGTACAAGCGTAACTTTAAAACTTTTTTGTTGTTAGATGTTTCTACTGGGATCACATAGTAAACATATTTACATATTTTGATACGGTAACTTTTTTTAATATTTCTAAAATCTCACAATTTATCATTGTATTTGTCTATCAAAGACTGGAAAGAACTGCAATATATACAAACTGAAGTACAAAATAAAGCACACCAGCATTTCCAAAATACTGATTCCGTTCTACTGATAATCTATCCCTTTCTTCCCAGTGTGACCTTTCCAAGCAAACTTTCATAGCGATACATATATAAATAAAGACAATTTCACAAAATCTAACAATATAACCCTCCATTTATCAAATAACATCCAACTTGGCCGGTATTGTCATTTCTAGTTTTTAACCTCCCAAGCTATCGTTTTGCTTCCGCTATACTGAATTGCATCTGGACAAAAAACAAAAACTACAAGTATCTTTTCACAAAGCTCTCATATCTACTACGAGATTATAATCACTCTCATAGCGATCTCCAATATACAATGTGATCGGGCACTTATGAGAGCGCTATTGTCTCATTTGTGGATACAAGAGCTTCGAGAAACAATACCTCCTGTACATCGTACATTATTCTTTTGTCTGTGTGTTGACGTGCCACCCAAACACCTGTCTGTCAAAGCCGCAGGAGAACAGGTTACAGGTCTGGTTGTCGTCGGCGAACGCGACGGAGCACACCATCCGCGCGTGACCCTGCCGGTTGCTCCGCGGCAGACGGCCGATGCGCACGCCGTTGATGTCGAACAAACGGATGTGTCGGTTATCGTGAGGGATGGCCACAATGTTCTGAGTCTGAGATACGGCCAGTCTGCATCATAGAAGAGTAAAGTGGGCATAGTAATATTTTTAATATTTAAAAAAATAACAAAAATACAATAAAATAAATAATATTTTCTCTATTTGTTTGATTTGTGGTATAGAGCAGCATCTATTTTGCTAATACAAGAACTTGTTATTTTATTGCAGAAGGAAACCTGCAACACCTGTAGCGCTGAATGTGTCATGAACTTGCAACCAGGTACTGGCAAACCAAGGATGCTAACTGCACTGGCACAGAACAGAGCACCCTATCACTTTCAACAATAATGATGCTGGCTGACTTAAGTCAGTTGGAACTCAGGACCTTTGGCTGTCATTGAGTACCCACACCAACACAAAGCAGTAAATCAATCAGTCCATCTACCAATTTGCAGTAACACACACAATGTTTTACTGTATGCAGCATAGGGAGATAAGAACCCTAAACAACTATATTTCCAAGTATTAAGACTCACATGGTCCAATGACAATAACGTTACAGCGAGCATACACACATTTCATCATTTCAGACAATGCTGCTCCCTCTTTTAAGGAAATTAAACTTGGAACTATTGAGACTAACTACATACCTATTGATGGCAGAGTCCGTCTTGATAATGGAGAGAGGAGAGCGCATGTTTCGGAGGTCCCAGACCTTGACCGTTCTGTCATCGCTCCCCGACACGACTTTGTCTGCCCCAGCAAACACCGCCGAGGTCACAGGCCTGTAGGAAATATGTAGGCTTAAAGTGGCAACTGTATTTCTATTTAATTTTTTTTTAAATCTTAATATTCTTTTGTAATTATGTGGAATTTTATTTTTTTAAATAATTATAAACTAAGTTCAGCAAATCTATCTGTGAACTCACTGCGTGTGTCCCTGGAACACGTTGACCTGCATGGCAGATTCCCTGAAGTCCCACAGGCGGAATGTCGTGTCCTTGGACGATGTCACAGCCAGTCTCTGAGTAGGATGTGCTCGCACTTCATTAAGCTCCTGAATGTGACCTGTGTCAGAATGAGAATAAACGTATAATGTGACCTGTGTCAGAATCACAATAAACTTAGAATGTGACCTGTGTCAGAAATCACAATAAACTTAGAATGTGACCTGTGTCAGAAATCACAATAAACTTAGAATGTGACCTGTGTCAGAAATCACA
>JAUTBR010069667.1:0-11502 GCA_032361205.1 Pseudorimula midatlantica
CACAATGGTAGAACAATCAAAAGCGATATCTACAGTACTGACATCACAATGGTAGAACAATGGTAGAACAATCGAATGCTGTAGATATCGCTTGCTATTTGAAAGCGATATCTACTGCGAAAACACAGTATTGAGTGATAAATGTATATACATGTACCTTGAAGTTTCGGTAAATGGAAATAAAATATATCCGTAAATGAAAGGTCTCCTCGACAAAATTACTCTCAAGTTGAGCCCTATGTAATGTCATCTTGGATGCGAGTAACCGCAGATACCCGCATGCGGTTCTCCACAGTGAAACGTATACGAGTCATATGACCGTTCTGTGGAACAAAACCACGTCCCGTACACTAACCAGTATAACTGTTCTGTTCACAGATGCCACAACCAATGCAGCCGCTGTGTGGGTTCTTCTGTCTGTGGCTGTGTCTACCATCAGACTGTTCGCGCACTGAGCCACATTACATGGTCAGGCTCATTCAACAACATTACTCGATGAATGACGTTGCACACTTCAAGATGGGCCCACTATATACCTAGCAGTCCTAATAATACTTGATTTGCCATGTACTGCGAGCTTTTTTAACTGCCAACATATTTTATCATATTAATCATCCGCTTGTAAACATGCATCAAGGTGTAGTATAATGTATACTCTACATGGAGTTGAGAAGAGATCCTGAGTGCACACGGATCTATTGTCCGGGGGGTGGGGGTAATGATATAGCATGCCTTATGGGTACATCTGGTACATTAAAACAAACCCTCTCACGGATATGTTGCCATTTGTAAATTAAATATAGATAGTAATATATACAGTATACATGTATATTCGATATTACTTATTTTTTTCTAAATTATTTCACGTCCCTACTATGACATGAGAAAGGGAATTCAGTTTCAAAACTATGTTATTAGAGGAACCATTCTGGCATTCAGTTTTATACAAATGTATACAAAACTGCTGCAAGATAATTATAATTATAATTCTAAGTTTGCTGCAGTTATGTAGCTAAAATAAGTCCCGTTTACTATTTTGCTATCTAGGGTGCCATAATAAATAGCAAAATAGAAAACTGGGCATCTTTTAGCTACAGAACTGCAGCTAAATTCTAAGTATAATTAGTTTAGTAAGTAACGTTCAAGTGGTTAAATACACGGCGCTTCAATTACATTTAGTGTTATTGACAGCAATTACCTCTCCCTACTGTCTCCCACAAACACGATTAGAGACATGTCGTTCGTGAGAGAGTTGTTTTAATTTAATTATGAATAGCCATTATCGGTATTATTATTATTTTATTGTATAATCAATGTGTGACTTTATTGCTTACGTTTACTTTATATTTCTGCCACTCGCTAAATTTATTACTGCTGGTATAATTATAGATTCTGAATTAATCAACAGATATTTATAACTTAGCATTTTGCTGATTTATTTTTTACATACTGAAAATTCGTAGCATACGGTGAATAAAGGCGGTGAATTGAACTATTCGCTGATGACTTATTCACTATATTCGCTGATGACTTATTCACTATGTGCAGACGTCGGGGTGAATGTGTTTTTTTTATTTGTGTGCCAGAATAATTGTGTACAATAAATATATTTGGTGATAAAATAAATTAGTGTGTTTTTTTACTGGATACTTGATTTTAATACTGCCAGAAATAGTTGTTGTACTGAATGTTGCAGTAAACCCGCGAGCACCGGCTGGTACTGACAAACCAAGAATGAAAGTCAATGCAGGAATAACGGCTATAATGGCGTCATTAGTTAATATCACTTTCATACAGGTCCAGATCTTTAGCCTGTATTCAAACACACAAATCAGACACTAATATTATCTTAGATAGTTTATATTTTCAGATGAATCATAATTAAATTGTACATACCAATGATAGTTCTTCAGCAACATATTTACAGGAATAACAAATTAGTTTAACAAACAAATCCGTAAAACACGTTCTATACATGAAAGTAAGACCAATAAACAATAAATGCATACAGTTGAAACATTTGATAGCAAGTGACAATTGCATGTTAAAGGCTACTCGGCGAACATTCTTCACAGAAAATAAGCTTATATACTGGAACAAAGAGGAAATAACCTTAGAAATGCAAATTGTTCCGTTACAGTTGTCGCACCAACCAACAAGACTGCTTTATACTTGAGCAAAGCGGAAATAGCTGATGATTGCCGATTGGTTTGTTCTCTGTTAATATGTTGATGCTTCACATTAGGCCTTCCCGGAAGTTTTCAAATAAATATTGTATAAAAAAAACCAAACTATGCCTATATGTGCCAACATCAAACGTCAAAATATTAACAGGATCCGCAGCTAGGAATTGATAATTCTGGGCGTATTGTCAGTTTCCTGTCGTTATTATTTGTGGTGCGAGAGAAATAACATATAGCAACACCCGATGTGAGATATCCATAGCTAGTCCATCTTTCCTGCGACCACTGTACCGACTCATCCTCGTAGAAAAATGGATGCTTAATTGCGTTCAACAACAAGCTATATGACTGATAGTGACTACAAATCCAAAGAAAATCTTAATACGTTACAAAGGATCGTACCCTTAAATTTCTGTTCGATTCAGAGATGAATTATGTTGTTCAGCATGGTTCACGGGTAATTCGGGGAGCTATTAAAGTTACAGTAAATATAAACTAATAATCGTATAGATATCGAATACTGATCAATAATAATAACATAATTATCCTCTCTACATCATACATCCGATATTTTTCGGTAGCTTCTATCCACGTATGTTATCATACATATTTACAAGACGTTACTGTTTGGATAATAAATTATATAAAGCATTCTGCATTGTCTTGAACACAAGTGATGTCATGAACACAGTTTTTCCAACTCCTCAGAATGGCAATCCACAAATCAACAAATCCTGGGCCCCTATTCTGGAAGCTTCTTAAGATCTTCTTAGCTTAAGAACGTGAATAGCTCATGCTATAGGTATCCTTAAGATAAAGTTAAGAACGTTCTTAGGCTAAGAAGATCGTAGGAACGTTTCGAAAATGGGGCCGAGAGTATACTTCCACAGAATAGGTCCCGGTCCTGTGAATTCGTGGCTTCTCTGCCTATGGAAACTAGTCTGGGTTCCCGTTGTATAAGTTTATCTATTTAGTATACTAGTACATGTCCGATAGCTAGGCCATTGTTGTTAACCAGGTTATAACATTATCCGTACATGTCTGATAAGCTAGGCCGTTCTGGTTGCATATAAAGCTTATCTGCATGTCTGATTGAATTTGGTTTAAAGCCGCTTTCAGGATTCTTTCACTAATATCACGGCTTGTCAGTTTTAGGAAATTGTAAACCCCAACATCCATAGCGCTGAATGTTGCAGTAAACCTGCGAGAACCGGCTGGTACTGACAGAACAAGTGTGATAACTGCATTGCCACTCTACAGACAGCGCATCCTATCAATATCACATCAGAACTGCAACATTATCGAACATTGATACCGGGATCCTGGGATTTTACGTGACGTCTGACATCCACCTATGAGTTCGTCTGGTAATATAGTCTGTCTATCTGTATGTCTGATAGTTTGTCCATGTCGACACCGGAACCTGAATCGTCTGCGTCTGTCCTCCATTGGTGGTGACCACGGACACGGCTACGGGCTGCCCGGCGGCAATCGCCTGCTGCGCAGCCCCCGCCGGCGTCGCGGCGATTATCGTCGCCCCTGACCCCGCCACCTGCGCGAACTGTGTGTGCGCCAGACCGAGATGACTCAGCTCGATGGTGGTGTGTTGCTGGGAGGGGTGGTGCCCGGGGGTGATGACCATCGCCGGGAGCCGGGATGTGATGTGGTACTCCCCGGGCCGGAAGTCCTGCAGGTTCTGCGTCAGCTCGCTCATGGCCTGCGTCAGTAGGTCCGCGGCTTGCAGCGTCTCCGGCTGCGCTCCCGACATCGTGGCCGTCACTTCCTCGTAGCGCTCGGGGTTCTGCCCGTCCTCTAACAACGACATATCGTCCTTGCATTTCGGCCGGTCGGGGAGCGAAGGAACGTAGTCCGAGTGCTTCTTCCGCTGGTGCTGCATGAGCTTGGCCTTGCTGGCGTACTGCTTGTGGCAGAACTGGCAGGAGTGTGGCATGGTGGTGATGGAGCCCACCGTCTGAGAGTACGTGGGGTTGGGTAGGCCGGGGATCTCGGGGATTAGGTTCTTCTTGCGGCTGCTGATCGGGAGGTCGGCGCCTGGGTGGTTCTTGATGATGTGGGCCTTCCTCTTGGAGCTGGACTTGTACACCTTGTCGCAGTACTGGCAGTAGTAGTCTCGCTGCGTCTTCAAGATCGGGAGGTTCAGCTCAGGGACCTGGTCCGGTTTGATGTCCGGATGTCTCTTGGCCAGATGGTTGACCAGCATCCCTCTGCGCTTGAATCCCAGCAGACAGGTGTGGCACTTGTAGATGAAGCGGTGGTAGTCGGTCGGGGAGACTTTGGGGATGAACTTCTTGATGGGAGACTTGTCCCCGCGGTGCGCCATCTTGACCTCGCGCTCCAGCGAATGCATCCTCTTGATGTGCTCCTTCAGCTTGTCCTTGCGCTTGAACTGCCGGCCGCAGTTCTCGCACATAAACTCGCGGTGGCTGGAGTGCCGCAGCATGTGAAGCTTGAGCTTATCGGGCCTCGGGAACACCTTGTCGCACTCGGGACACGGGTAACGCTTCTCAGAGTGGAACGTCTTCATGTGCTTGCGGATGAAGTGGTAGTCGTCGAACTGCTTGCCGCACTCGGGGCAGGTGAAGGATCCGCTCTGCGCGTGCAGCACGATGTGGTTCTTCATGGTGGTGATCTGGTCGAAGCCCAGCCGACAGATCGGACACTCGTAGTACTTCTTGTCGCTGTGCGTCTTCATGTGGCAAGCCATGGCCGAGTTGTTCATGAAGCGCTTGTAGCAGACGTTGCACTGCAGCGGCTTGCTGTCCTCCTCGCCGTGACACAGCATGTGCCGTTGCAGACGGTCCAGTGAGCCGAACGCCTTCCAGCACTTCTCACACTTGTGCGGGCGGTCCGCGTTGAGGAACTTCTTCTTGGCCTTCCCGTGCTCCGAGGCGTGGTCGATGAGGTCGCGCTTGTTGTCGAACTGCGCGTGGCACATCGGGCACGCCAGGTATGTCTCCAGTGACACGGTGTCGCCATCCTCGTTGTAGATCTCAATGTTGCCTTCCCCGTTGCCAATGTCGTTGACGTCGCAGGCGAACTTCTTGATCTCGTCCAGACCGACGTCTTCGGCGGCGTGGGTTAGAGTGTGGAGGTTGAGGAGGTTGGAGTTGTCGAAGGTGAGGTCGCAGTGCATGCACACCCACTCGTTGCCGCCAGTGTCTTTGCCTTTCCTCTTGTACATGGACTTGATCGTCTGGCGGATCCGGTCCGACTGGTGCCGACGCTGATATTTCTTCAATGTCCTGCGGAGATAGGAATCAATGGATTATACGTGGATTACCACAAAAATAAATATATAAATGTCCTCGTCTTGTGAAGAAATGGAGTTAATATACATGATTTTTAATTTATGTATTCATTTATATTGTTGTTTCTTCTTTTTAAAGATTTTTGGAGTTAGAGCCACTTTCTCCGAGTCCACTCACTTGTTAAGATAAATGCTCGTAGACTTCTTCTTCCAGTGGTAGCCATACGCGTCTCCTGTGCCATCCTGAAAGTAAACAGATTACATTAAATTCTCAGACCATTCTTATTTTAAATTATTGATCCTAGGCTGAAACAAACCCTATGATCTGTCATTAATTATGACCCAAAATTTCAAACCACGAAATAATAGTGCAACAGATAATGCTGTATGTGTCACGTGATAAAGCATGACCTCTGACCTTTTTGCCGACTCTGGCACGGGATTTCCACAGGTTGGTCTTAAACAGACGCTTCCTGACTTTCCTGGTCTCTGTCGCCTCGTCAAAGTCATCGTCATCGGCATGTGCCGACATGCCCTCCTCGTGTGACAACAGGTGGCGCTGCAATGCCATGGATGTCTTGAAGCGCTTATTGCACTCGTAACACGGGAAACGAAACTCTTGTTCGTCCAGTGCTGAAAATAAAAAGCGATACGGATGTAAATGGCTTCGATCTTAGCAATTGTTATTTGTTGCCATCATGATATTTTTTCAAATTAAAATTATTTTTTTTATTATAATGGAAAGATAACAGATCCTGTGTTATTTAGAACAATACAATATAAAACTTAAAAGGAAATTAACTTCTTTTGTAATGGGGCAATGTGCCTAATCCAATTGAGGACTATAACCCCACGTATGGTATCACAGGAGGATAAAAGCTTCAAATTATTCCGAACAATATGCAAGGAAAGTAAATTCAGTCATATCATGGGTGGACAAGTTGGATAAAGCGCTTGATCCAATTGGGGACAAATCTCACTGTATGGTTAAAATGATAGCTAAGTCAAATATACAAACCTTTCAGACCAAGGCGTTTGTCTTTAGGAATAATAACACATGTTTACATTAAATAATGATAATGGTGCGACAGATACGATACATACCATCTTTATCCTCCTGTGTCATATCGTGAGTCTTCACTCCCAGTCGCTGAGCGTAGTGCGCTGCATACCACACCTGGGAACGGAAAGGTCAAACTTGGGTCAAGGTCAAAATTATTCAATCGTACTTACTAAGTTAGGATTATTTCACTCAAGTCATGGCCTGTAAATGTTTTATTTATTTCTTATCACGGTGGGAATATTTCACCAATACACTAAAACGTTATCATTCATATATTCGTTTCATGCTGCCTGTGTAGTGTAGTGAAATGCAATGCAGCCTGAACGCAGCCAAGTGTTCAGTGGCAGGCCTGGTGACAGTGACGTCTAGCTCACCTTCAGCTCCTGTCTGGAGTCTATAGCCCTGGTGACGGTGAAGTAGATGTCCTGGCCGTGCTGGTATGCCACTATGTTTTGCTCCGTGAACTTCTCCGCCGGCCTCACGAACATCATCCAGTTGCACTTGTTCTCGTCCGATGTCTCGAAGTACCCCACGGTCCCGTCGGACTTCTCCAGCTGTGAACATAAGTCGTCGTGCCTTTAAAACTAGTGTTGCTGTGTGACAATGTACCAGGAGACCGCTTGGTCAACAAGTCGCTGTGCCTTTAAAACTAGTCTTACTATGTGACAAAGTACCCTGACTTTAAAGCGTATATATTGTGCGTATATATTTTTAAAGCGTGTGTATATTGTGTGACAATGTGCCCTGACTTTAAAGCTAGTGTTACCATTCTGTAAAATGTACCATCTTAAAGCTACCCATTTTTGCATCACATACCACTTCGTTAAAGCTAGTTTTACCATTACAGCATACTTTGCTTAAAGTCAGTATTACAATGACAATAGGGCTGGTCAATTTGTCATAAAGCTGTTTTGAAAGATACGCGCACATGTCACATAATGGGGAAATGCCAGATACTGGCTCCAAGTCGGCTAGAAATTTGCTGATTCGCTTGAAAATAAAGCAATCTAGCAACCGGAAGTACCTTAAATGAGGCAAGCCAAGCCGGTTTGACAAAACAATCGCCACTAATACATATTGTGTGGTTTTTTTTCTTTTTTTTTCTTTTTTTTTTCTTTTTTTTTTTTTATTTTGTGAGGGTTGTTTGATCCTACATACCATTAACAGGAACTTGTGCACAGTCACTTTCTCCTGGGAATCGACCAATTCGCCAACATATGGACCAAACTGCGTCATTTTAGGAATAGATTTCTTGGCGAATACTCCAAGCTCTGTAAAAAGAAAAATATTCTACATTGAAAATGGTACGACCTATTTAACAATGGTCTACGAATTTGCATATCAAGCACACACTTTCACTAACAGCAGTTCAGTATTGTTCTTAACATTAGGGAGAGAGAAAAAAGGGAGAGAGTAAAAAGGGGAGACAACTCTACCTGCTCCACCAGTCTCGCTGAGACGGAAGATCTGCAGATGAGGTGGTAGACTGGCCCACGCTCGCGACAACACCAGCTTGTCCTCCATGATGGACAGACGATGAATCGGACACTCCATCGCGTACGTCATCATACACTCCTCACACCCTGGCCGCGCGGAAACAGAATCGTGACTTTAATTACATTAAATAAAAATATGATTTTACTGGAACAGAATTGTAGCTTTAATATTAAAATATGTAGAAATACCCAGTCATTGGAAGAAAATATTGGCTTTCAGAATGGTAACTTTAAATTGTATTTGTAGGAAAACCATGTCAATGGAAAAGACGTATAACTTTAAAGGCATGCATACAATCACGGTTTGTTGACATATTTCATGGTCACATTTTACCTGAAAGTATACATTTGCTTTGTTTACACAAGCATAATAGGTAACAAGCTACATTTTCCACATTTTTGCGATATTAGCTGAGGGCTACTCATGGCTACTGAGGGCTACTCACAGAGCTGGTCAGTTTGATACGGTCTGGACACGTATGACCGTCTCCTCCAGGATGGTCCCGCTTGGACCTGGTCCAGTGTGGCGATACGGCTAGACTTCCTGACCTGTCAAGTCACACATTCAACAAATTTCAAATATTTATCCATTTTATGAATGACAATTATAATCTATAATTAGACAGAAATATAAATCAGAAAAGTATAGATATTTCCTACCATTTCCAACTGTCAACCGGAACACAATACACACAGAATATGATTAATTGCCTTCTTAAAGCTGTAAATTTGTCAATAGTATTTTTTTCAGATTTGTTTAAAATTTCATATAGGTTTACCCTAATACTTGCTCACTCTAGTAACTTATCACAATATCGCAACAACTTTCTGAGTGAAAAGAAAACAGTACTGGAGTACTGACCGATGCGCTATATCTGCTCTGGCTTGGCTGTTGGTCATTCTCCTTGTCGTCGTCGTCATCATCATCATGGTCATCCACACCGTCAGGGGTGTTCAACGTCTGCGAGAACGATGCGTCACTCCCTGTCACCAGACTGTCTGCCACGGCCTGGACTGAAAGCAAATCGTTAACAATATAGAATTTAATTACCGGTACAAAAGTGAAATAAGATATTAATAAGACAGCAGTCATTATATATTCAGTCTCTACTAAAGTTGCAAAAATAAAGAGAGAGAAGTTTCAGCAATTGAATGAAGCTACTATAAAATCAACCTTTTGAAACGCTCATAAAACCACCATAGATTGCAGTTTTTTTAGTATGAAACATAAAATATTCCTCATAAAAGGTACATAAAATCACCAAAGATTGCAGTTTGTCAGCATGAAACAAAATCTTCCTCTTAAAACGTACATAAAATCACCCATGAGAACACAAATTCCTCCTATTTCTTTCATAGGACAGGTAAGTCTTGCACCGCAATGGTAAATTATATATACAATTCTTGAATTTTCCATGATGTCATTCAGAACATCTAAAAAAGAAAGACCCACACATTTAGCTCGACATTCCTCTAGCCTTCCCTAAAAAGTCTCTTATGGTCAGCAGGGAAGGCCAGAGGAATACTGAGCTACCAGGCTTTAACCCTCTCCCTGTGGGATGAATTAAAATACCTCTACACAGCGAATCTCTGGTCGCCTCCAACACCACATACGGTTAAAACAACTGCAGCTCACCGAGATCGGGTCCAATGGCGGAGCTGCCCACGGATCTCTCCATGGAGGGGTCTTGGTCTAGCGGCACGCCCAGCGAGTTGACGTCGTGACTGGACGACAGCTGGCCGGTGCTGTCCATGGCCGCGTCCATGACGACGTGGTTGGACGACTCGGGGAGGGGTGTGTGCAGAGCCTCGGAGTCCATGGTCGACGATGTGCTGGCTTCCGGCGCGCTGCCGTACGATGTGCTGGCGTATGATGTGCTGGCGTGTAGGAAGGAACGCGTCACTAGGAAACAAACAGAAGAGTGTCGTATTATTAATATTATCAGTATTATCATTATTATTTATTGTTTTTAAACTATTACTATTATTATTATATTTTTGTATTATTATTATTAATATTATTATTAATATTAATATTAATATTAATATTAATATTAATATTAATATTATTATTATTATTATTATTAACAGACAGCACATCGTATCATACTCCATATTCATACTTAGTTCAATGAACCACACATAAAATCAATGAAGCAGGCATAAAATCTGTACCATGT
The DNA here is from genome assembly GCA_032361205.1 of Pseudorimula midatlantica. Classification (NCBI taxonomy): domain Eukaryota; kingdom Metazoa; phylum Mollusca; class Gastropoda; order Lepetellida; family Lepetodrilidae; genus Pseudorimula; species Pseudorimula midatlantica. The sequence goes on from JAUTBR010069667.1 coordinate 10,191, forward strand.
GCTGTGCTGTAGTCGTGTACGTCTTCCTGAGTTGTGTCAGCCTCTCCACTCACACTGTCGGCCTGCTTCAGGAGGGAAACAAACCCCAAGTTTACTAACAAGTTTGATAAGAATCCAATTAAATTCACCTACAGTGACACAATGTTTCAAAGTTAATAATAAAGGTCTACTATAAATTAACCATATCTCAATTTAATAAAAAAAAAATAGATTCACTGCTATATCATGTCTATGGGGTATCTATGATTGCCTCCAGTTGAGTGAAGGTTAAATCTATAATTGATATACCGTATTGTATTCCTAAGCTAGTTGCAAACTCTATTAAACCAGTTGACAATCTACAAAATCACTATTCTGCAGGGCATCTACAATTGCCACTAGCAGAGAGAAGGTTAAATGATCCACTGACCGTGGCGTGATGACCCCTGGTGACAGCGCCCACGTGGGCAGCGAGTGGGGGATTCCCTGTCGTGGTGACCTCTCCGTGACCTGCGGCAAACTGCGGCATGGACGACATCTGAACCGTTACGAACGTTGGCGCACCATTCTGTTGAGACTGATGGAAAGACAAGGATAACATGCATACAAAATTATATCATTGCTTTTAAAATTACTTAGGCATACATCCACAAATATTTATAATCTCTTTGGCCTAAATTTTGAGCTACATAAACGCAAAGTACATTCACTTGATCAATTATGATGTTATTTTACCTCCAAGAATATGACAAGAGTAAAATAATAAGCAAAGCCAAAAATACATTGAGTTTTTTTATTCATGCTTTATGTTGCTGCGGGAATATTTCACTCATATGCAAGAGTGAATGATTATGGAGTTTACCATTGTTTAACAAAGGCACTGCATATCAACATACCACAGGAAGAAGAGCTGTGCTTGGCTGAGCCTCGGATCCATTCTGACGTAAGCTGAGAGACGATTGGCTGACTGAGCAGTCTGCAGGGGAGATAACTCTTTGGACTGCCACTACCCGGTGGTCTTGATCCAGGACAACTCTGTGTACCTGGTAACCCTGGCAACAGATTTACCACATTTTAAGACTCGCACACAATCTATTGGCATGGTACATAATTGCTTAGATATACAAAATCATCATGCAAAATATCAATAATTTGTATAGAAAACATTTGAGCCATATAAATGCATTTTTTTACCACTAAAGGACACCGATATATTTACCTGTTGCTGTAGCGAGCTACTGTCCACGGCTGACAATGGTATGACCTGCGTGCCCTCTGTCGCCTGGGCAACGGTTGGGTAGGCGGCAGCCATGGCCTCGTTGCCTGTTGCAGA
>JAUTBR010070000.1:5186-20644 GCA_032361205.1 Pseudorimula midatlantica
ACATGTATAGTGTTTTGTATGTTAAAATTGCCGTCAAATAGCTGTAAATTGTGTACATTTCACACGTGAACTTGCCAATTCGTATTAAAATCCAGTGTTTATCGTCATCGTATGCGTTGTACAGACAGGTAGAACGCAGAGTTTGGGATGTTCTTGATGGCTATATTGAGAGTACATATAACTGTTCGTCAGTAGAAGTTGCAAAATGGGAGGTTGGTGGTTTTAATAGACGATGCTATTGGATGTGAGAATTAATTGCCACTTCTCTGATTATTTAATTACGGTAACACATAGTATGTTGTATTGTTATTGCTGCATATTGTTGGTATGGATGCGATGCATACAGCTGTATTTTCGTAAATAATTGAGTGGAAATGTGTCTCTTTTATTGGCTCCAAATATTGTTTTTATACAGCAGTACTTTCGTTGTGGAATTGTTTTTATTAGTTTGAAGGCAGTTAACCATAAGAGTAGAATCGTTTGACTCGGCTACAGTGTGAAAGACTGTGGTTATACAGCGGAAGTGAGTTATTTATACCGGTTCTGAGTAATCTTGAGTTGCCTGGTAAAATATATTAGCCATAATAGAAATATACCGTTTTCAATTCAATGTGGAAACGATGAAATATTCCGCTTGGCCGCCTTTAATCTGATTCTCAGGCTCAATGTTACATCGCCCGTCATTTCGATGAAAACCGTGAGCAAAACAACTGTCAAGACTGATTTAACTGGGGTGAACATTTTAACCCGATGCATCTACAAACCTAGGGAGGAATTGGACGAGGGAACTGGAGGAAAGAGGTGATAAAAAGTGCGAATGGGATTTAATCTTGAGATCCACCAAGCATGGCCCGTTCTCTTGTCTCCGGGGTCACGTGCAAACTCGGATCGCGGTCCGGGCCGAACCGGGCCATTGTCGCTCGGGAGTTGGACTGATTGGGTTGGCATTTCAACTGTCTGTTAATTTCCTTCTTATTTGTCCGCGAGTTTTCTACACGGGCTTCAGTAGTCGGCGTCGACCCCTCCTTCTCCTGGCACAAGAAAGACGGCACATCCAAAATGGTGATAGGATAAAATAATGCAATTTTTCAGCTCAGTGGTCCGGTACATAGACTTATCTGGCCGTCCAAATGAACAGCACCATTTATTGACAGATCCCGTTTTGCATTTGCTCTCAAACATCGCTCACGCTAGGCCAAAGCTAATTAAAGCCATTACAAGTTTATTAATGCTTTCTCCATGCTAATTATGTCGTCAAATGAAAACTTTTCGAGCATTTCGATAAATTAGCTTGGTGGTGATTTTCATCACTGTGAGCCCCCATCTTCAGGGAAAATTGTGCAGTCAGATTTTCATTGAGTTGCAGGATTTATTTTGCTGTAAAAATAGTCAAACTAACCATTGTAGTATTGAGTTATACTAGACAGGCACAGTTGTCAGAGATATGCTAAAGTCTGATTATAAGTTGTTCTTATAATAATAATTATAATAATACTAATAATACTAATAATACTAATACTAATACTAATACTAATACTAATACTAATACTAATACTAATACTAATACTAATACTAATAATAATAATAATAATAATAATAATAGTTCCGTATTGTATATTACAGGCACATCAGTTGCTATAACTCGTCTAAAATTATTTCCGTATATATAGACGATACTTATACTAGTATTGCATATCTAAATATAATGCAATTTTGTACCTGTATTATCCCAAATACTCACTTTTCTTAAAAGTGTCGCATACTTATTAAGAATACATAAACAAAACGGCTTTAGAAAACATTATCAAAGTTCCTGCCATACAAGCATGCATTGGCTTATGAGACACCAAATACAAATATTCTTGTAAACGTGAACGTGTTGTTCGCTTTCATATCCGAGAGAAAACCATTGGTGCCGATGTGTGTAGCATATGAATATAGTGGCTATCCATGTCTTGAAATGACCATGATCAGGATTGTGACTCACATGCAAAATCCATGTCATGATGATGGTGAAATAATTGTTTCATATATATATATACACATCATTCTTTATATGACACTTCAACAATGATCAATGTAATTTCGGAGTCGAATGCAAAGCGGGATGTTCCTTGATAGCTTTCAAAGGTTGAGACAAAGTATTCCATGTTATGCTAAAATTGACAGCTTTATCGAAGTTACGAAAATTGCGACCATCATCAATCAGCTCAGCCTTATGCAGATTCCTGTATTAAATATGAGGAGCAGGACATCATACTCAAAGATTTCGTAACCTCGGGGAGTGGATCCAATAACAAATAGATACATGGTGGTTATTTTTTTCAGATTTTAAAATACTAGTATACCGTAAACAACGTTACTTATCAAGTAACATTATTTAGGGTATATTTTAAAATCTGTTTAGCTGATTTTGATAAAGACCACGATATGGTTTGTGGGTGATGTCATTTGCTACCTGTGTCCGTTTGCACACTGAGGAGACGTTGAGAGTATACACTATCCCTCACCATATATTGTATTCAGTTCTATCATTGGGTTTATGTGTACTAGCACCGTAACAAGTATAGTTACTATAGGTTTTCATACCATGTTAAAGAAATCCCAGCGAAGTTTACTGGAAACACCGTGGGAACTAGCGTAAAGTATTAATATTATATAAAGCAATATATATTCTTTCTAGTTCAAATAGATAACAATATTTTTTTTAATAAATAATTGCTGCTTAATATTTAATAGCATTTGTTTTTCTTGAAAGCATCCTTAGTATTTTCAATTCAGAATGAATCTACATATAATGCTAGTATAGATTAGCGATGCCAGTGTCTATATATGATACCACTTACCAGGTTGGAGGATTGCAATAGACGAGTAGAACCCAGCGACTGAGCAATGCTTTCTTTTGATACAAAGGATTAAGTAGCAAAATATCAGTTTAAAAGAACGGCATTGGTAAATTGAAGCGTGTATATCGATTTTCTTTTTATACAATAGAAAGAGAAACGAAGTAAACTAAATTAGTAGGTGTCCTCGGGCCGGAAAGATAACTCTGCAGGAAAGATGAAACTATTAAATGTTTTCATTTTGAAACACGAGAGTGTAGATTATTCTTACGTTGGCTACGATAACCTTTAAGCCTACGTTCTATCACCGCGCGCGTCCCACGGGAAATAGGAGCGCTTTCCATTCCGGATCGGGAGCTTTCGGACCATTTTAAAATGTCGTCAGTGATTATTATAGGCGGCAAGAGTAAAAGTCCGGCTTGTTGTTGAGAAAATATGAATATTAGTGCAAAAGTGCTCGGATGTGCTTGCGCGATATTAATCGGTAGTTACAACTCTATTACTGTCGTGTGATATCGCATCAAAACTCACATTAGCGTTTGCGCAAATCAATTGTTAGATGGTGGAAACTACCCTTGGGGTCTCACAGGGATTTTAGGCAGATAGGAACGATTCAAGAACAATCAATTTACAACCTAAAATGCCGCTTTACACATCTCTGTTTGCGGCTTTTATCTGGATGGTGATGATTGTTAAACTGTCGCGTCATTACTCGTATCGCGAGCAGGGAGCAGGGGTGAATACAAGACACTTTGGCTATTTGTTTTAAACACATTAATATGTTGTGTTTGAGCGAACAGTTTTGTTTCATTGTGGACAGAATTATTATAGAAATATCTTGGGGGTGTTTCTTTGAGTTTGATGTTTTATTAAAGAAACAGATGTTTTATAATCTTGATTTTTTTATAAAAGTACCTATACTCGAGAGCATTTTTGTTATTTCATCTATCCCGATCTGTGGTCTGTATAGACATCACTAACAGATAAAACTAAATATGTTTTAATACTTCTTGCACAGTTAACATATGGCGCTATAACTATTTTCTGTGTATTATCAATAGATTCGGTTACATCTGTTTGGAAGTGATTGGTACCACATCATGCATGAACGCAATTATTTATTTTTCCTTTGGTTTTTCTCCCACTCCACTATTGTTACTATGTACCTCGTGTACCTGACGCAAGGCCAATGATTATCAGAGAGGGAATAGGAGAGAAAGAGCAGAATTATACTCTGGAATGAGATACAAATTTAGTTAAAAGCGGAGAAGTGCCCTCCATACTAAATCCCCCCAAAAGAGTGTGTTTTTTCTCTCCAATGTCTGTCTAAGTGGTTACGCGACGGCACCGCTGGCGTGGACCTGGTTGTAGGTGGTGAACAGCAGCTTCCGCGAACGCCCGTCACCAGTGCAATGGAGTATCAATCACCGGGAACTTGAAAACCGTATCACTATCAACATTTGCATTCTGATTTTCGCCTCAGTGTATATACGATGAGGATGTTAACGCTGTAGGAAGAGACATTCAGACAGAAGAGTAATTTGTCATGGAGAGTTTCGCGCGTATGAAAATTCATGCGTTCTGAGCCGACTGGCTGGCGAAGCGGAGGGCGATCTGCTCCTTGTAGACGGTGGGAGGATATAGGAATCGGCGAGAGAGATATAGAGAAAAAAGGAGCACAAGAAGAGATAGAGCTTTTACTTATCTCGCGTCTGTGAATGGATGGGACGAAGTGGCCAGTCCGGATGTTTTTTTATTACGGGACTTGTCGCGTGCACTTGAATTAAACCGGACGTTATAGTCAATTCCGAAACAATCGACTGGACATTCGGGAGAAGAATTTAAAAACAGCCATTATGGACATGCTGTATTTCGGAGATGGTGTCACGTATAGCTACAGGCCGTCGTACCCGCAGATTAACTCGCATTGCAAATACGACTTCTCGTCTTCGTGTGCGTATCCTAACGTCGGACCAACTGCGGACGCCGGGGGTTACTTCCATTCCAACTTCTCCCCGTATTTCCAACAACAGTCTCCCAGTTCCTGTGCTGGGTTCTTCCAAAGACGAACAGGTCGAATTAAAGGTAAACACATCTTAATATATTCTAATAAAAGACATTTTTAAATGTCGAAAATTTCTATTTCGCCCCCCGAAAAATAAATTTCGATTCTTTTTATTTTTATTATTCCGGGTTTAAAGTATCCTAGATTCGGTGACTCGTTAATAACTTGCACTCGGAAGTGGGGTCCTCTCACCTCCATGGGAGTTGATTCATCGATGAGAGTTGTTTATATCAACAACATGCAGTGCTCCTTAAATGTGATGGGTCGCTCAAGCGGGCCCGACATCGCTAAGAGAACATTATATAGCAATTTCCCTCTTATTTACATCGTGTAATTAACCATCAATCGCTGATATATTGCAATTATGTGACGGCGATCCTGGTAGATTCAGTCCGTGTAGCTGGTGGGTTTGACCGGAGGTTTCGTGTCAATGGCTTGTCGATAGCAGCGATTCCTTAATTGGGGGATATGTTTTGGCAACGTGCTGTTCTGTGGAGGTTCTTTGTGGGTACCTTTTACTCTGTTTAGATGGACATGTTTACAAACTAATCTATACTCTTGTTTGTGTTTGGGGTACTTTAAGTCGACGAGGTTCTAGTATTGATTGGCAAGTTGACAGCTTGCACGAGAGTACCGCTTTTTCCGTCACTAATTCAACCGTAATGAATGTTTTCATCAGAGTTCCATAGACGTACGTACCTCTTAATGACAGCTTTTTTTGTTCGAAGTCTGTATCGACATTAACTGTCATATTCTCTGTATGTTATATATTCATAGCCAAACCTCATTCCAACACTACCTTTGGCATGGCTTTAAATCTGAAGTAACAGCCTGATTAATATGTTAGAAGTAGTTTTGTTTATTGCCACTTGACAAATATTTTTAGATATAAAAAAGATTATGAGTGCAAAATTGAAATTTAATGTTTAGATAGTTCAATTGCCATCGCTTTTACGTATTTGCTGTGTGAATTTGATAGTGTTGGTAAACGCTATCAGATATTCATCTAGGCTTATATATAAATTAATTTGCTATGGTGCTTTTTGTCAAGAAGGACAAACAATCAGAGTCATACTATTGATAAATGTTGTTAGACTCGGGGTTCACTCGTACGATGCTTGCAAACTGATACTAGTTTTATTTCCCGCATAATTCTAGGTTTGTAAATTAATCGACATTTCCTTCTGAAATATTTTTATCATTTGATCATGTGACATGGGTTGTCTGCACAATTCAATGAAACATAACGTTTCTGTATGTTAAAATATGTTCTAATATATAAAGCATGTGTTACATGTACTGTTTTATGTATGCGTCATATCTAGTTACCCTCTTTATCAATGTAATTCATATTAAATTCGGTTCGCAAACACCAAGAATAGTAGCATTTACTTTCAATTAGATTATAAATTCAATGAATATTTCTGATAAACAACCAATGCCACATTAAAAGCGTATCGAAATTAATATTTGAAATTAATCCGGTATATATTTAAAGCAATTTTGAAACAAAGCACTCGACTGATGTTTCTATTTTACCGAAGTAGGCCTAACTTCACAAACTTTTTTTCTGTCCACTTATAAATTGTGGTTTTGTTATTGCAATTTGGTCATCTTACTCACGCATCCAAAAATAGTTACTTTGCCGGGAAACCTTCCTAATGTTCACTGGAATTGGTCAGTAATTACACTTCAGATCGTGGAACATAACAAACGGCCTCAGCCGCGTCATTTGTGTCTTGTTTCAGTGTGATATGTTGCTCTTTATGTCGGATCATTCCGTTTTCTTGTTTGGCTTAAAACTCCACCGAAATTGTTTCCGATCCGCGCTCAAATTTATTGTGATCATCAGCCCCGTAATAAAAGACGCGACCCTTTTGTACAGACGCTATAAGGTTCCAAGTGCCAGTCCCCCGGGGGATTCATCTTAGAGCGGAGCGGACCAGGGAGGGGGGATTGATGGATGCGGAATCTCCCGAGCGAATCCGAATGGAAAATTGAATGAGAAAATCGGCCTCCTCTCTGGGGGATGCTATCTAACAATTGTGGGGGACTTCATAGGAGACGATTTCGTTCGGGTTTCTCTATATTTAAACTCCGTTAGGACATTACGTTTCTTTAGATGTAGGCTATGTACAATACCAGGAATCGCATTCGTCAGAGACGGTGTTTTAAATGTAGCCAGTATTGTGGTTTTTTACAAATACTAGTAGTGCAGAAATTTAAAAAAAATCATAGTATCTTATGAAATTGCTGTAGGCATTGGATTGAGAGCATATTGCAAAGTTTATACCCAGATTTTATTTTTCGCCGTGTTATTTTCTTCTCTTTCTCTTTTATCAAATTAGTCAAAATAAAAGTTTAGTTTTTAATTTCAATTTGATAACTACTTGAACAAGGGGGCATATCGTCATCATTAGAATAAAATCTGTCGCCAAATCCCAAGGTTCGACAGATTTCTAAGCTGTAGGTCTCATGCAAGACTTAGTATCCGTTTCCTATACAAAGGGGGCGTGGCTACTTGGGCACGCATGGCCACGCCCACTTGAGTACCTGATCTCCTTTTAGCTGAACTTGGCTTTCATCGGCTATGACCCATTCACCGCCCGTTCAGTCAGTGAGCGGGTAAACACTCCGCTATCGGGGGTATTTATCAAGATTTCGTTCAGGGTCAATTGTTTCCAAAACATAAACTTCTTAAAGCTACAAAATTGTACTAAGCGTAGCAACACGGAATATAGGTGACTAAATTCGAATTAAATACATCATTTTTTAAATTGTCGAAATTTTGGTGCGATTTAAAAAATAAATATATATATATATATATATTTCATTCCATTTGCGTTGTGGTCCTTTGTATAAATACGTTTGAGTTCATTTACAACTTTAATGTAAGGATCCATCTTTGATGTATTTGTTAGAGGCGGTAACAAAGATTAACTAAAAACTATTTGGCGTGTACTCTTCAATAAACAAAGCGAGAACACGTTTAATCAAATACGTACCATTGAATGAAGCGGTTTGATGTCCTAAGTATACTGCATTAACACGATGTTTGACTGCATTAAGAAAAGGACATTACGGACATTTATTGCACCTGCACGTGTACAACACTGCTGTTGGCTTTCGTTACGTCCTTCTTAGCTTACCTCCTGCATCAGTACTTAAACACAAACCCAACATATCCTCAGGCTTCTATGGTAGTTTTTGTATTAAAGTGAAATCTACACCAAGTGAAATTGACACATCTTGTGACGTGGAAAGCATGGCTTGTTCAACTCAATAAACTGAATTTCTACTTGCGAGTGATATATGCAAATAAGAGTAATGCATTTTCATTAAATAGTGTGGTCTCTAGATTATGGTTTCTAGATTACACAAACATCCGTCTGGTGTTTCTTCGTTATTGCGTGACATTAATTTTCAGACAGGTTTTAGACTATTATATTATATAACATTTAATTACAAATGTTTGTGTGTAATAGTGGAAATACGAACTGAAGAAAGTATTCCATCTGATAAAGTATTTCAATTTATTTTCTCTATTTATCGCCGTCGTATTTTAAGTATTCCACAAGGACAATTATAATTTGACAATTAAATTAATTGTTTTAATTATATATAATATTTCTTTTATACCGTATATGCTATTTGTAATTAGATTTAATATGACTAATGCAATTGCTCTTCATAAATAATGTTTTTAATCTGATCTTTGATATGTCATAGTCGCATAATTATAAGCGAAAGGCTATAGGCGATAGTTGGTTTCAATGGATTGTAATATCGAACCGAACTATCGCAGGTGTCAAAGCACGTGCGAGACGGGAATATCAGAGATATAGAGATACTGGGTTAATTTGATATCAGCTCGTCATTAAACTAAAGCATTAACCCCGATGCGATTTCCAGTGCTATACACATACGTTGCGATATCCCCTCTTATCAAATTAATAGCTTCAAACGAAACTGCCTGCATTTCAATTTTTATACTTTCCGGGGTTACGGTTTTCGATTTTGTTTTTGTATTATTAATCATCACGCAATGTATCTATGTATAGTACAGCATAACGTTATACTCAACAATACAAATTAACGGTTGGCCGATATTTTGTGGGAAAGCGGTTACCAAATTTCGGAACTCTGCGCGAGGAATCTGCGGTGCCATTCTTCTTCCTAGGAGTCTGCGAGTTCTTGACGAATGTCTGGATCCTGTAGAAGTTTGGACATTGTTCATTGTTGAAATACTCCTACATATCAACCTGAATTTACAGGTGGAAAAAAAATACTGGCCCTTAATTGATGGTGCTTATATCATCAACAACAAGTGTTTGTACGTTAAATTTTGAACAATATCTCTCAACCCGTGTTATATTAAATATATCACGGATTGTCAGTATATATAAGTTACCAGCTGTGTATTGTCACTTGTGTGGTGAAATATTGGTGGCTAATTTATTCCTCCTCAGTCCTAGCTGTACGTTGTGGCGACGCTGATGTACGTTTCCCACGAATGTCGAGGTGTATCGAACTACCTGATTAACATATATGTAACATGTAACGCACATGTTGTAGTACATTAAGTCCTTTTACGATAGACATCACTCCGTTACTGGAAACCCGAGTGTCACTTTACAGATCGAGGTGGATTGTCGTTATAGAAAGCGTGGGGAGGGGTTGGGGAGGGTGGGGGTACGGTACCTTCCTTAACGATTAATATTGAAATATAATCTGTATAGAAATTACAGCATTGGAATAAGAATATGTTTGGCATTGTGGAAATTAATTACACGTGATTGTAATCAAAAATAATAATTTGAGTTAGTTTTTAAATTAGTGAATGATCTTTTGATCAGTTTTTAAATTAGTGAATGATCTTTTGATCGTATTTTGATCAATTATGCCTTCTTTTAAGAGATCGTGTGTATTTTGTTGTCTGTAAATAACCCATGGATTCGCGTTCGTGCGTTTTGTATATTTACATATATCACCAAGAATACAATTATGTTGTGTAATCAATTCCTATACCTATACCTAATGAAAAACTGACTTGTCCATAGTTGTTTATAGTCACCAAGGTTGTGCCATTTTACTGTCGATCATCATGTGGGTTTTTTATGCGCTGTTGACACACGTTGAAACATTTCATCTACCTAAGTAGAAACACATTCATTTTACTAAAATGATAATACATGAGCGACATTGTATTGCAGTCTGTATATTACTCCGCGTGGCATAAATCAGTATGCATACGTTCAATAAATGTATATTCACCTAAACCCGTTTTCTAATCATTCGTCACAGCACGCATATAATTGAAAAGAACACGAATGTATACAGAATGTTCATTAATTCAACATTCACCTATATAGACGGCTATTGAATCGTACTTTTCACAATACCATTATGAAATATGATACCGTATTTCATTAAATCGAAATATTAAATTCAAAGCAATGGTTTCCATTTGTATATAAATATAAACAGCGATCAACCGTCTACTCTTTAATTATGTCCAAAATATTCAACAAAGAATTGGAATTACTTACAATTCATGCATTATCGCTGTTATGTATCCAAATTCTCCATTAGAATACCGGTAATCGAAAAACGATGTGTCAAAAATGTTCATTTAATGGTAAAGAGTCTTTAGCTATGTAGCTCCTCTCCTACGGACTGTTCAGACTGAACTATACCTCATCTTCAAGTACGTGTTATGAAATGTGCATTCCCCTCATAATTACAGTATAAATCTCGCCGGTGTTTAGTGAAGGGACTTGGGATCTATCGCTCGGTGGGGGATATAAAATATTTCAATTTTAATGAATATTTCCATGCGGCCTTTCACCTGTTATAGGCAGGCTCGTTGAGAGGCGGTAAATAGATGCAGACTGCCTGGCTAGTCGGTTCTGACGTTATCTTTTGTGGGCAGTTGTAATGTAGTCCTAGGCTATTGTTAGCCCCTCTTCTAAACGCAGAGCAATATTGTAAGACGGGGTACTGGGGTCTTTTCTTCCTCACATTTTAAGAGAGAGAGAGAGAGAGAAAAAGAAGGTGGTGGGGGAGGGGAGAGAAAGAACAGAAGAGAATCGCATCGGAAGGATCCCAGCCTTCTGTTAGATCCCACTCATAGTAAATTCAATTCTTCTTGGTCGCTACTTCACGTGTTTCTATAGGCTTGAAGCCGACGACTCGACATTACCATATAGATAGTGCGAGCATCGTATTTTTTTTTCAATGGGAGACTCATTTTTCTATGATGAAGATTTCAAGTGGGGATTTAACTCAGGGAATGAAATCTTCATCCAGGGGACGGCTTGGTTTGGGGGGTAGTGGGCAGCCAGAAACGTGTGTTTGTTTACCTGGGTTTAATACTATAACCAGCACACTATATTAGTTGATTGAGTGTGCGGATACTTCAGCATCCAATAAGGCTTTACTGAGATTAGCGCCAAGGTGGCTTGTCATGAATATATTTGAAATTGATATGTCGGTACAGTATTACCAATTCACGAGGAATTCACTAATGAGGCGTGTTGTTTATGCTTGTATATCTAAATAGACATATATGTATAACCTTTGTAGGAGGAAAAGGATGTGTGTGTGTGTATCCTAGGATTGTAGTTATAGTTGTGACATATCGTATTAAATTAATTATTAAACGAAGTTTGCCAGCAGTGTGGAAGTAGAACGGGTAATAGCTGTGTACATATCCACATCATGCGCTATGGTTATAACCACACATCGTAAATATCATACCGTGCTTAATCTTTGGAACGAATTCCAATTAATATGATATATTATATACTAGTAATTGGTGTTTCATTGTGGTGTTATATATATGTATTTTTTTTTAAATTGCAAAATAGGTTTTGGAAAATTGTAATTTCGTTGAATTTCTTCATTGTTGACACATATGCGACATTAACCACTATGTCGACACAGACAGGTTAACTAAAGGAGGAGATTCGTAATTAAACGATGCACTCACGATTAACTTGAAAATAATTATTGAATACAGTTATGTTTTCAATGACCTCAGCAGCCCCCATTGATATAAAACTCAGAAAACATAATTATTTTACTCACAGATGTTGCATATTTGAACTACACCTAGATAAAAACAGAGCAATTTACCTATGATGAACAAATTACAGGATTTAGCCGTAGGCTCACGGCAACAGATTGTTAATGAAAATTGAAATAATTGCCAATTGTGTCTTGTTGAATCGCAGGCTGTGACCAAATAATCATAATGATAAACTTAAAGAACTTATGCTCAAATTTTACGCTTCTGTTTGCTTATTGCGACATGCTGTACATCGCGTGTATACATACAATACGAAAACTAGTTCACTTTGTACTACAGCCCTTGCGGCCCATCTCTTTAGTCCATGTTAATTGCCGGGGGGTGATTGTGTCTATTCCTACTTGAATGACAGGAGTTTGTCGTTTGCACGTCTCCCGATCGCCACTATACAATAGGATGAACTCGTCCGAGTCAACAACACTGTATAATAGCAACATCTTGCGACGGCTTTCTCGGGGCAAACATTTACAATAGGATTAGCGCTTTAAGATGGACACACTGCTGATAATGACTGCTCCCCGGGTTTAGTCTGTTACACTTGAGGGGGCCTACAGGAGATAGGTGTCTGGATAAGCAGAAACAGGCGGAAATATTAGTCGGTGTTAATATTATAAGAGTCGTTGTCAATGTGGTCGTGTTATTGTTCAACGGTTTCAGCGACCAATGCCGCGTCCGATTGCAAGCGCGCGATTGACAAATTTTTATCTTCTCAATTGGTTTTGCGGCTACAGAGGGGATTTTCTGTCGACTTGGAATGGATTTAAGGTTTTGCTAGAGCCCTGGGCACGTATTGCACCGGCATTAAGGAAATTAATGTGTCATGTCTTGATGAATGAAATTGGAAACGCCGATATGAGTTGAATTCGACATCTTTTGACAATGTCGTTTTCATATTTTTGGGGTGTACACGTTGGTCGTTTGTGGTGTGTATGAAAACGGTATGAGGAATATTTTATTCTTTAAATATTGTGTGGCTGCCCGCATAATTTGTTAAAGCGGGAATTTAGTTTCTATGTTAGTGTTAACTGTTTGGTAGCATCACTCAATTTCACAGCTTGAAATTTGATATTAAGAATCGTGTGTTTACAATTAAGTGTGGTAATATTCAAAACCATCTTTCAGAGCCTACATCTGGCGGTATATTTTTTCTACTGACCTCCCAAATGTTCCTAAAATTATAATTGTGCCTCATTCACCATCTAGGAGTGGTATTTGTTATTGAAATATTTAATATAAAATAATCCGTATTTGTAGATTGACCACAACTCGTTGTATACGAGTGTTCGTAGTTGTCGGGTTAAGCATGTGGTAACAGAACGCCACTGTTGATGTGTATAACAATAAAAGGGCAATGATGAATTCAATGGGGTGTTTTCTACGTTTTCCGACTGACCATTTTTTATTGTGATAAGCTACACGGATATGCTCTGTAGTTGTGGTATCAATAAAAACCTCTACATTGCTGGACCCTCTAAAAAGTTTCAAGCTTGGTAAGGTTTCAATACGGGCGAAAATTGGCTTGGAATAAACGCATGAAACGGAGAGAAAATTCAGTGATCCAATCCAGCAGTTTTACTATTGATATAACTTGGTGCGACACTCCGCAGAGAGCATTGACAAGTTCTCATAAAGACGTCAAAACTGTCATAACATATCCCCGAGTATAACAACCAGTCGTTGTTTGCTCTCGAACCGTGCCCTAACAAGGGAGGCAGGGACCGCCGCGATTGGCAGATGATTGACAGTTAGGTACATCACGTGACTGCCGTATATGTGCGTAAAGGGGCGGGATCGATGTCTAATACGAGCACAAATAAATTACATGCAAGACTTGAAACGGGATGGTTCCGATGTAATCGATCAGTGAACAGATAAGCAATCAGTTGATAAATCGCTCTCGTCATTGAATTTATGTCACCTTATCTGCAGATAGCGTAGAAATAGTTTATGATGCGCATGACCGAAAACGGCTCGGTCGATCGGTTCAAGGTAAACACCGAACTACTGTAAAGTTAAAAAACAAAAAGTGGAAGTCGTTTTCATAGCATTCGTCAGGCTCCATCGCTCGGTGACAGATCATCCTAAAATTACACTTGGGGAAGCTGCTATACGCACAGATGCACGGACAGCCGTATGGAACCATGGATCTATCGGCGTATAGATACCATCACCACCCACAACCCAATCTACACATGATGGATTTCTACCACCAATGTAAGAGTAAGTACTTTGGGTGACGTCCGTCCGTCACCCGTGTACGTAGGAAAGCCACGTACATAATGTTTGACGTTTCAGATAATGTTATGTATATATAAATACCCGGGAATACGGAGCGGTCAAGGTCTGGTTATGTTGTCATGGTGTCGCCAGATTTCCAAGCAGAGCATGTCTGTCCGTCACCCACCCCCCGCCATTCATGAACGTCGCCGGTAAAACTTGTAAACTCACACTCCGAAATGAGACGGCTCTTTTCAGACATGATCGGCCTCGTACTACACTTGTGTAAATTACATTACTGTGAAGCTTTGGTCCGGTACGATTCACTCACTCGGAGCTCTTTTTTCTCCATGTCTTTCTTTCTCTCTCTCCGCCGTGTTCAATGGATGGTAGAGTCAATTCGATTAGCGGGCCAGTTGCTTTCTCGTTTTGATAATTATGTGGAATGTGGTAACTTGGTTCTGCTTCGTGGCGTCCTCTGATCCGTGCTGAGCGACTCTTATTTACTTGATAAATCTGCCACAAGCTCGTACTATATGTCTATTTCAACTAGAAACAGGGGGTAATGCCATGTCTATTGCAACCAAACTGGTACTCATATCCTGTCAATGTCAACACGAGCTCCTATTATTCCAACTATAGAACCAGAGGGTAATACCATGTCTATTGCAGCAAAACTAGTACGGATATCGTGTCAATTTCAACACGAGCTCGTATTATTCCAACAATAGAACCATGGATAATGTCATGTCTATTGCAGCAAAACTATTACTGGTATCTTGTCGATTTCAACATTTTAGCACCTATTTCAACTATAGATGCGTCCAGTCCACAACGTGTCTATTTCCTATTCTGTTCAGGAGAACGTGTCGAGAATATATTACGATGATTTGTATTGACAGATTTGTCTCTTACTGTGCGAGAATATTAAACACACATGTAAGGAAGAACGTTTATCAAGTTTCAGTTTATCGATATGTAGGAAAATGTAAATGTTAAAAACCTTAGAGCTCTGTGTATTTCAGTTTATTGATATGTTTATTGATATGTAAGAAAACGTAGATCTTAAAACCTTTAGAACACTGTATTTTTACATGTGTTATTGTTAACCATGGTGGGGATTTTGTAGTGTTAAAATATGCGTATATGTTTCCGTTGCATTTTATTTATTTAACCTCCTGATGATGTCAGTAATTTACGTACCAAACGTCGATTGATTTAATAGTCTTTGATGCTTGTTTAA
>JAUTBR010070223.1:0-11492 GCA_032361205.1 Pseudorimula midatlantica
ACATAAATAATGTTTTGTGAGTCGCAAATAGGTACATTGTATATACAATTTCAAAAACGATTTGATTTTCTTATAAACGTATGAACTGCATGGAATATAGCTATGTTAACTTTGTCAGATAAGTCTGTATTTCCGCAAATAAATAACTGTAGGTCTATAGTTGTTGTACCTTGAATAGCATCATTAACTGTTTTCGATAATTGTTCTCTTAAGTTTCTGTATAGATTGCAAGTAATAAAAAAGTGATGTACATTTTCACAAGGATTTCCACAACTACAATACGAATCATCAAGCTTATATAAATCATAATTCAGTTGGCTAACGGAATGTCTGAGTTTCGTATGTATAATATTTAATTTTCGATTTCCATATTTTGGTAATTTAACAGCTATGGGTGTTATTTGAGAGGCTATTGTCTGAGGTGATGAGGCTATTGTGTGTAGTTATAGTGAGTTATATGACATGCACATATATATATATATATATATATATATATATATATATATATATTCTGCAATACAGCAATACAACAGTTCAAACATCGTGCATGTCATATAACTTCTATTAGTCGTTTAGTGAAAATTACTTCCAGTAACAAATAGTGGCTGACAGTAACGAAATAGTAACTTCAAGGAGTAAATTACTGACTGGCAGCTTTTCGAAATAGTAACTGAAAGTAACACAATACCGACTTCACTTCATCCAATGATATAGTGATTAACATTAACGAGATAGTGATTTCCAATAACAAAATGGTAACTCTCTCTCTCTCTCTAACGACACCACCACTTCCGTGCGAAGAAAGACTATATAATTATGTTAATAATGAAAATCTCAACAAAGAATCTTGGGATTCCAACGGACAGTAACACTATTCTCAGACATGATGGTATCTTCAGCTAGAGGGCATAAAGCAACTCTCTTTATCCCTCCTTTTCAGTTAATTCCGGTTCTATGGATAGTTAATGTGTGGACTCTATAAACTCACCGGCATCTAATATCGGTACAAGGCATCGCTGTATTTGCATGATTAAGCACAATGAATATGGCGCATCGTCTTGATTTCAGGCAAAGTTGATCAGACGATGCCACTGATTTTAAAGATTTACCAAAGCAACGCCAATTTGCAATAGAGCTGTAACCGTCATTAGTGGGACGGGTTTTGTTTTGTGATTAACAAGGAATGCATTAAACACACCTGACCTCATCATATGTTTAAAGCCTCGTGTCTCTTTATCATATGAATATCTATAACTGTACCAAGCATTGCCAACTTGTCAGATATGATACCAGAAATAAAAATGGTGGTATGGTGCATTCACTTCTCTGGCCCCTCTACTCTGGAACAGCTTTCTTGTACAATATATGTCCAGACGAGACAATTCAACTTTACCTTGAGATGATTCTGAAACGTGTTATGCCCCCCGCACACGGAGAGAACTGTGCTGAGCACTCTGCCACTCGTGCTAAGCACAGTTCTCATCGTTTGCGGACTACTACTTGTGAGAATGTGGCCGTGCGACAAATATCTACCATGCTAGATAAATTTCGGCCACGCGTGGCAGAATGCACACCGTTTGCGGAGTCTCTGAGGATTCGTCTGAGCACTCTATTTTATCTGACCAATGGGGTCGCAGATAAGATTCACGTGATCTAAAAATGGCTGCGCCCTTGCTGCAAAGTGAACTACAACTATATGACAGCACAGTTCCCTTCGTGTGCGGGGGGCATTAATGCAATGACAAAGAGTTCATTTATTTATTGACCATGTTATAACATAACCATTTTATATTTTGTATTTATTTTGCTAGATATGTACAATTTGAATAGCCGATATAACAACATCGACATTTATCTAATTATATAAAGCGTATATAGTAGTCTACTATATAGGATTATTTTTAATGGGATATATCGGGGTTTGGGTCCGTTTTCACGAAAGCTTAAAGCAAACTCGGTTCAAACACCTGTATAATATATAAATTGAAAAATATATGGGCTCTATTAAAAAGAATCCTACTATAGTACACTTCCGGTTAGACAGCTCTCCATCCGTAATGAAGCTTCTTGCTTAGTTCCTTCACCAAGTTTTTGTATTCACGATCATACGCCAGGTTAGCGTTTTCTTCCGGATCTAAATGATGGTCGTACAACTCGACTCCAAACACCTGTTGCCACTTGGGTTTGTAGACTGGTCGGGGCTGGAACTCAACCCATTCAGTATATCTGTACTGATCAGATTTCATGGAATATCCCATCTGCATCGCCCCATTTTCATACCGAGGGTATTGAGAAAACACGGCTTGCTTCCATCGGGGATCGGCGGGATCTTTCATGAGCGGTAGCATGCTGTTTCCTTCCGAACAAACCAGAATCTTGGAGGAATTCTCCGGACACATCTTCAGCGTCGGGAGGCCAGCAGCATCCACCAGCGTCGGGAAGAGGTCCACGAATTCCGTCAATTCTTCCGTGACGATTCCTTTGTCCGTGAGACCAGGAACGTGGACCATCATCGGGGCGTGAGTGGCGATTTCGAAGTCCGTGTGTTTGCACCATTCCCCGTGTTCACCCAGCTGCCAGCCGTGGTCTCCCCAGAAAGAAATGATGGTGTTGTTGGCCAAGCCTTGGTTCTCCAGCTCCTGGATGATTCGGCCGATCTCGCTGTCTGTGTAGCTCAAAGCGCTGTAGTATGCCCTTCTCAACGACAAGACGACGTCATCGGGCAAGGTCGAATTAATCGCGCCGGTTCCGTTTAAAGCTTGGATGTCTATGTAATTTCTCAGCTCCGGGTACGGCGACCATGCGATGAAGGGCATCTTGTCCGGGGCGTAAGGATTCGGTGGTAAATGGATGGAAGACATCGGATACATATCAAAGAATTTCTGAGGAGCCACGAACGGGAGGTGCGGCTTGTGAAATCCCTGCGCAATGAAGAACGGCCTTTTTCCTGAGTTGGCTTCCGGTGCAACTTCGCGAATCATCTTAATAGCGTAATCCGCATTCTGCGTGTCTTGCAAGCTGTTGTTCTTGAGCACGTCCATTGGTACGTTCAGCCAACTCACCTTTTGCTTATAAATAAAGTCGTTGGCATGCGGGCCGACCTCAAAGTACGGATCTGTCCAGGAAATGGGATCGTTGTCATGCGAAGCAATTCCCGGATGGAATATTTTCCCACAGCCAATTGTCCGGTATCCATTCTCCTTGAAATACTGCGGGATTGTCGTGAAGTTGCCGCCGACGTTTCTCCAGTAGGACACGAGATCGTATACGTGGGTGGTGTCTGGACGCCGGCCCGTCAACAGGGACGTCCTACTGGGCGAGCACACCGCCTGCTGAACGTGCGCCCTCTTCAAGAGCAGGCTCCTCTTGGCTAGCGAGTCCATATTAGGCGTCACCATGGGGGGATGCACTGGGCTCGGGAAGTCCTTACCATCGTATATAGAGATTTCAGGACGCATGTCGTCCGACACCAAAAACAGTACATTCATTCGCGCGCTACCAACGCTTAAAATTGAGAACAACACGAGGATTATTCCAATCATGGTGCAGATCGTTGGTATGAAGAGTCTGCTCACCTCTGTGGTCTTGCTCACTGTTCTGGTCTGGCTCACTGTTCTGGTCTTGCTCACTGTTCTGGTCTTGCTCACTGTTCTGGTCTTGCTCACTGTTCTGGTCTGGCTCACTGTTCTGGTCTGGCTCACTGTTCTGGTCTTGCTCTGGTCTTGCTGACTGTTCTGGTCTTGCTCACTGTTCTGGTCTTGCTGACTGTTCTGGTCTTGCTCACTGTTCTGGTCTTGCTCACTGTTCTGGTCTTGCTCACTGTTCTGGTCTTGCTCGCGCTACTTGCTCACTTACTGGCAAACGTCTTGTCGGTCAGTAGTGAACACGACCTCAATTGATATGCATGTAATCTAATACCACTTATCACACAATTCTGCAAGTCACCGATTGGCAACACTTTACAGCAACAAGTAGCAATATGAGATACGTATTTATCTTCATATCTCAGGGTCATACCTATATGATTTATCTCGTTACTGGATATTCTATAAAGGCTGCTTGCGCCGGATGTTCACATAGCTGTGCCATCGTTTCAGTTATAATATGTCATATGTATGCACGCGCGCGCGTGTGTGTGTATGCGTGTGTGTGTGTATGTATGTGTGTGTGTGTGTGTGTGCGTGCGTGTGTGTATGCGTGTGTGTGTGTGTGCGTGTGTGTCTGTGTGTATTATTCAGTTGCTTTTTGCATCTGTGTACAGGGTACGGTTGATATTTAGTATACGAACCTATGAGCATGCCATATGCTAGCCTAATGTATACATTTTGAATACATTTATCGATGAGATTGATTAATGTATGAAAATATGTGTATCTATGCGAGCACTGATATCAACATTTTAAAAGCATACTATCACGGATAGTTTACCTATATAATTGTTAAACATATTTCGATATGAGACTACTTACGCTTGATTTATCCATCCAAAGGTTGTTATTTAATTTGTGTACGTGTTCTCCAACACTCGATTGCTATACAAACATTTATATGAATAAAGGGAACGTTGCGCTAATTATCTTGTCTTTGATGCATCAACTAATCTATGAAGGAATTCTATGAAAATCTAGTCATTTCACTTTGAATCTACTAGTAATCGTTTTACTTTGAATCCTTAGAAAATGTAGTCATATCACTTTGAGTTATGTCCCTTTGCGTGGATAGCAAAAATTAATACGATCACATTCAGGTTTACGATCGCTGGTTAATACACTTGATGAAAAAACGATATTGGCGTTGCAGTTGAATTGTGTCTACCATACAGCGGTGGAAAGGTTTTTGGAAGTACAAACATGATTTTATGTATGTCTAGTAAAATTATGTTCTTTGCAGTTGTAGCTAAGAACTAGTCCAAAACAACCATACATATCTCTGTGATACTATGCCTTTAAATGTGTGCTCTCTGATCGGTTGATATTAAGCTATGTTAATAGATATTCACCGACGCCTCTCAGCTCAAAAACGAAATTCAAAATAGCAATATATCCGAGAGAATTTGACGGAGGTTAGTGTAGTTATATTATGAAGGCCCAAGTTTCGAGGATGGATCTATTCCTATATACTAGTAGTGTATTCAAGTCTAGTTTGGGATAGGAACTAGTATATCGCTTGCTTCCGAGTACTTAAAACTATAATAAAACATGACCATGTTTTAGCCAATCGGCAGTCGCCCATCAACTTGCGGACCGCATAGACGTCCCACTAGGACTGGTAGGCTGGTAGACCATTATCGCCATGCTGGTCGCTTTGGAATTTCCCTTGCCGTGGATAAATGGAAGGCTTTTTGGTGATATAAAAGCGATAACACGGACGCTAATTGAATAATACTTTGCATTTATAACTCGTATTTGGTGCATATTTCGGCCATCTAAATATGTAATATTATTTCTTTAAAGTAGATTTAGTCCAAAACGAGAAATAAAATAAAAATCGCTTGCGAATGTACGATACCTATCATGTTGTACTGGGATTCGACTGTTGGCCTCTCCACCCAGAATGCAGAATATTTTGTAGATTGAGACGAATAGCCCCGTACTCCTCGTCGTTATAGGCCAAGTTAGTATTTTCCTGTGGATCTGTTTGGTGGTCGTACAATTCTAGCCCAAAGATGTCGTTCCAGTCCGGTTTATAGTCCGGTTCGCCCATGAACGCGGCATACTCGGTGTATCTGTACCTGTCTGTCGTAACGGAGTACCCCATCTGTCTAGCTCTACGCTTGTGTCGACGGATTTGTGAGAAAACAGCTTGCTTCCAATTGGGATCCTCTGGGTTGTTAATGAGCGGTACGAGGCTGCTTCCTTCAGAACAAACCAGGATTTGGGAAGAATCTTCAGGGCAGGTCTGCATCGCAGGAAGGCCGGCGACATCCACCAGCGTCGGGAACAGGTCCACGAATTCCACCAATTTCTCCGTAATTATTCCTTCGTCGGTGGCTCCAGGCACGTGGATCATCATCGGGGTATGGGTGGCGAGGTCGAAGTCGGTGTGCTTGGTCCATTCTCCGTGTTCGCCCAACTGCCAGCCGTGGTCGCCAAAGAAGACGACGACTGTGTTGTTGGCCAGGCCCTGGTTCTCCAGCTCTTGAACCACGCGGCCGAGTTCAAAGTCCATGTAGCTCACCACGCTGTAGTAGGCCCTTCTCAGCGCCAGGGTAACGTCGTCCGGCAAGGTCGTGTTGATGGCTCCGGATAAACCCAGGGCTTTGATGTCGTTGTAACCTCTCAGCTCTGGGTACTTCGACCACGCGATGTCTGGCATCTTGTCCGGGGCGTACGGATTTGGTGGAAGACGAATGGAAGACAGCGGATACATATCAAAGTACTTCTGGGGAGCTACAAACGGGAGATGCGGCTTGTGAAATCCATGCGCAATGAAGAAGGGCTGTTCTCCCGTTTTGGCTTTTGGCGCAGCTTCACGAATCATCTTGATGGCATGGTCCGAATTCTGGGTATCTTGTAGGCTATTGTTAACCATGAGGTCCATGGGCACGCTCTTCCAGCTCAATTTCGACGTTATGCTGTACGCGAATGAATTCGCTCTCACCTTGGATTCGAAGTAAGGATCCGTCCAGGAAATAGGGTCGTTGTAATTTGATGAATCCTTGGGGTGAAATATCTTCCCGATCCCAATTGTCCGGTACCCATGCTCCTTGAAATACTGCGGGATGGTCGTGAAGTTGCCGCCGACGTCTCTCCAGTAGGCATGGAGATCGTATACGTGGGTGGTATCGGGACGACGGCCCGTCAACAGGGACGCTCTGCTTGGGCCGCAGACTGCGTACTGAACGTAGGCTCTCTTCAAGAGCAGGCTCTTCCTCGCCAGAGCGTCAATATTGGGTGTAATCATTGGAGGATGTACTGGGCTCGGGGCAGCATTTCCATCGTATGCTCCAAGGTCGGGACGCAAGTCGTCACCTACTAGGAATAAAACGTTCATCCGAGCGTAAGCTACACTCAGACTGTAACAGAGAAGAACCACTAGTGTCCCTGTCATCGTACAAACCTAGCTGTGGACTGTTCACAGCCAGATCCTAAATGTATATATTTTAAGGCAAACTATCTGTCAATTAAACGAGAATATACCATGTGAATAGATTGCGTAGTATTGTGAACTAGTGATAGTCACGTGTCGTTTAACAGGATATTACTATAGATAAGATTAGTAATATCCTGTTTAATATGTTGTGGGGTTTTTATGGGGGTCATAGTGAGCACATATTCAACAACATACTTTTAATGAACTTTTAAGGTTTACTAGATGGACATAATCTTAATATTAATCTGGCAAAGTATCCTGTGAAGCAGTATAATGCACGCCTCGTACTAATATCAGATCATCAACCTCTGTTAATAGAAGCCGTTATGTTCTAAGTAGTATTTTAACAGCTATACCACAAAAATGCAAATAGTATATAGCAACACATAGCCTACTTGCTTCGCACACCGCATTTTCTATGGAGATTATTACATTATATAGGGGACGGGTCCTGTGTGTTTGGCATAGTACTATTGAGCCACCTCTCATTTACGCCTTTGCGAGGACTAATGTTGGTGCTGGTCATTTTGGTTTGTAAAATAAATAGTATTAAACGAAATATAATTAGAGACATACTAAACTAAAGAAAATACTAAACTAAAGAAAACAACACAGATGGCCGGCCCTATGTCGCAACATCTATTATTATTTTATTTTTTTTAAATATAAATAAAAAAATAAAATAATAAAAATTGTTTCTATATGCCCAAGTTTTATTCATTTCAATTTTCCATTTTCATGTCCTGTACACTATGTAATCAATGTACCAATGTATTTAGTGGTCTGCTTAGACATAATGACCAATAAAAGAACACATGTCCGATGTAGGGCCCCCTCCCCATGTATCTAACAATTTGAATCTTTTTATGAGCAAAATAACGTCAGTGATAATAACTTTTAATAAGCATGCTTTGAATTAAACTGTATTCATTACATACTTCAAACAAATGTTCGTTTGATCATCGTATCGTTTGGTGATTAAGCCATTTGACAAAGGGCATTCTAAATCTCGGTTTTCTCTCAGGGGTATTACGATTGTAACAATTGATTTCTCTTTGAACATCTCGTATGCTGTGGGCATTTTGTTTTTAGGTTCTAATTTTAGGGATACCAATCTCTAATTGTTTTTAGGTTCTAATTTTAGGGCTACCAATCTCTAATTGAATGTTACCTCAACTATAGACAGACTAACAGACATTTTGTTTTCACATTCTAATATGCTACCAATCCCTAATTGAATGTTACCTCAACTATAGACAGACTAACAGACATTTTGTTTTCAGGTTCTAATATGCTACCAATCCCTAATTTAATGTTACCTCAACTATAGACAGACTAACAGACATTTTGTGTTTAGGTTCTAATATGCTACCAATCCCTAATTGAATGTTACCTCAACTATAGACAGACTAACAGACATTTTGTTTACTTCTAACCTGTGTACAAAAATAAGATCACATGTGTTCATAAAATATAAAGGCCACATAAACGTTTTACACGGCCACTTATAATCAAGTTGTGAGACGGTAATATTAAAGATAAAGTATGCCTGGTACTTCAGTACCAATGTCAAGATGCTACAATTAACGAATCCAATACACGTCACGAATTCATAATATGGCGGATGGTAGCATGATGTAATGTATATCTTCGGACTTCGGGACGAAAGTTAATGTTATTTTTTTCTAAGCTTACCCGAAGAAGCAACAATGCGGAATTACAGAATGAAATACATGCTATAGTTATCCTCGAGTTAGTCTGACTTTTCATGTTTGCTGCAACAGTGCGCTCGTCTGGTGTCATAGTTTTGCCGTAAACTGATAAAATAATCTTGTAAGACTGGCCATAAGCTCCAACTCAGAAATAAATCAGTGGATAAATAAACTTTGGAAAGTAACATCATATCCACCCCCGCACCCCTAGCCCCCCCCCCCCCCCCCTCCCTCCCAAATAAACACATACAAAATACTATACAAAGAAAACCACTAAAAACAAAACAAATGATAAACAAATAAACAATACAATTGGATTTACATATCACATTGAATAACAACACAAGAAACAGACCAACGAGCACGTCAAACTTCTTGACACCCAAACCCAATTCTTCCCAAACCTAATTTAATTGCTTTGTTCGAAATAATTTCGTAACGCTTATTCAGAACACTCTCGTTGGTGCTACACGGTTATCCCCGCTCGTTTAGCCATTCTGATGAAGTTGTTATAATAACTGTGATGACTGGCCGTGATGAGAATACAGACCAGTGGATCTCTGGGTCGCTGTTCTGCGCCTTCCGGAGTCAGATAAATGTGCTAAACCAGGATTACAACCTGCACGCTCCTCGCAAGCAACACATCTCAGAAAGTTGATTGCGTATCGAGCTGCAGTGCTTACTCGATACGTTAATTGATAAACGGCGCGAAGTTATTTATTCATAAGCGTGTGAGTCTTAAATCCAAGAGCATTATCATGTTTTTACGGCCTCGGGAATTTTTAAAAATAAACTTATTATTTTTTAATTTCTTAAATAATTTAAAGGTTTTGGTAACATCAATTCAGTATTCCGTCTTTCATGTTATATTCATCTTACAACGTTTATGACATCCTCTACGACAGAGGTCCTGGGACTCCTTACATACGCTCCTGAGATGACGTAGCTCAACGGAAGCAAGTGAGGCTGGGTTTCCGCAACTCTCCGGGATGCCTTCAACCATATACTAGTATAAGCCAAGTTTACAAACATTAACGATCTTCTCTCGTACGTTTTCAGGATTCAGTGTTTGTTATTCAACGGTGCTTGCAATATCAGTGTCATGGTCTTGGCAGCCTACAACATGCTATGAACAGTTCTTAACGATTGTTTACCAGCTGCCATGCTGTTCCATATATAATAGCCATTCTGTCGTCGGAGTATTGACTAGTTTCAATTTATATATTTGTAAGAATATGTGCAGGTCGACTTGTAGTGACATATGGGGTTTTGGACATTTAAGATATAATAATGGATGGCTCAAGTGTGTCAAGCGCTCACAAAGACGTATTATATATATATATATATGTCGTAAACTACATATCAACAGATATGATATGGTTTCTTTCTGATCCAAATTCTTCATCGTCATCGTATTATTATTCCTTTTTCTTCTTCTTCATCACCATCATCATCATCTTTTCTTCTTTCTTCGTCATCATCAATTTCTTCTTCTTTCTTCTTCTTCATCATAATCATCATCTTCTTCTTCTTCTTTCTTCTTCATCATCATCATCATCTTCTTCTTCTTTCTTCTTATTCATCATCAGCATTACCTTATTCTTTCTTCTTCTTCTTCATCATAATCATCTTCTTCTTCTTTCTTCTTCTTCTTCATCATCATCATATTCTTATTCTTTCTTCTTATTCATTATCAGCATCACCTTCTTCTTTCTTCTTCATCATCATAATCATCTTCTTCTTATGTGAAGCAGGACCCAGGACGGCAATGATTTACTTTTCAAACAATACTTGAACAAACATAGATGTTCCGTTCCTGGCAGATAAACATTTACGTGTAATCAAAGTCTACGCAAGACAGATTTATTCGAAGTACAATACAAAAGGTTCAGATCATATGGCCTCAAATGTGAATGACGAACAAATTGTATTTGCAGGGAAAAGATATAATGGTTCTATAGAAGTTTTCCGTAATCAACCAGTGGATTGGCGGACGTGATGGTTTCAATATAGTCCTCACTGTTTCTAATAGGGGTTTCTCACACACACACAACAATCTTTGTCTCACTTTTGTATGGATGTAGTTCACAGTTGTCTATCCCCACTTCAATTAACGTATATCTCAGACAGGGGTAATGTGATGGCATGCAGACTCTGTCGAATAGGTTTGGTTCTTTGGTCGCAAATCTCCCGTCAGTATTACACGGGAGGCCATTTGCATTTAAATTGGACGAGTCAGACAACTCATGTTGCGGACAATCAGTTCATGAATAGTTTTTTTAATGACTATTGGATATGCGCAGTATTCCTGGAAGCAAAGGTCGCTTGGATTAGGCTCAGACAATCGTACTTGTGTCCGATAGATCAGATATCTCACAGACGAATGCGTTGGAAGAAGACACTGTGCAGACATTGTTTTCTCTACACGCGGAAAACTATCAGACAAGTGAAGTAGAAGTAACTACAAATTGAAATATGTGTAACCACTGGCTGCGATTGAAAGAAATGCCAGTCTAATTGGGAATGTACTCGAAAACCACCAAATGGTGGTACATGAGAAAAACAATCAATAATATATTGTTTAAATAATAGTGGTCAACAAGAGGGATGAGATAGATGGACAGATAGCGAGTCAAAAGTACATGTATAGTGATTTTACAGGATAATATACACCACAATAGATGTGAA
>JAUTBR010070445.1:0-11482 GCA_032361205.1 Pseudorimula midatlantica
AATAATAATAATAATAATAATAATAATAATAATAATAATAATAATAATAATAATAATAATAATAATAATAATTCATAATAATTCATAATAATAATTCATAATAATTAATAATAACAAAAATAATAATGATAAAAATATATTTATTTTAGATAGTTACTAAGTAGGGTGGATGAGAAACTCCTCCTAAGACATACTGACATATCTGCATATTTGTATTGTCGCCGGTCAATGGATCAGCCATCCTCAAAGCTCTGACCATCCAAAGGGTTGTTAACTTGTAATCGTTGGCATGGTTGGTGTTTCGAGGATGTGGTCCAGTGTGCACTCATATATATCCGATATGTGATAGTCCACTACTGCATGCGTGTGTATATATACACTGTATATCTGTTCCATGTCCACAGGAGACCGCGGAGACAAAGGGATAGTGGGTCCTGTTGGACCCTCGGGTATACGAGGACCCCCAGGTCCACCTGGACCCCCTGGCTTAGACGGCATGCCGGGAATAGACGGACTGCCTGGTGAGTGAATGCTTCTGTCTACATAATAATAATAATGATAATAATAATAATAGTAATAATGATAATAATAATAATAATAATAATAATAATAATAATAATAATAATGATGATAGTGCTTAATACTACTACTACTACTAATGATGGTGATGATGATGATGATGATGATGATGATGATGATGTTAATAATGATGATGATAATAATGATGATGATGATGTTAATAATGATGATTATAATAATGATGATGACGATGATTATATTTCTTAGTAATAGTACTACTACTAAATGTTATTATTAATTAATACCGATGTACATATTAATTTTGACGATGATTATATTTCTTAGTAATAGTACTACTACTAAATGTTATTATTAATTAATACCGATGTACATATTAATTTTGCGCCAATTCCACGCACGAAATAGTGATCATAGCACAACAGTAGATTCGTCAGTATTGTGCTTTCACTGTCCTTCTCAACTTCCTGGGGAGTATGCGCTTACATACAACACGTGTACGTACCACGATTTTGATACGATGACAAACGTACTAGCATTTCAAATGCATTTCATCATAATTCCTTTCTATTACCGTTTACAATGCCAGCTGAATGTTTTAACTACATAGTGTATGCATACTCGAAAACACACACCGCAAGATAAATACGTGCATTGTTGCTGTTGACAGCTAATCTGACTAGAAAAGCAACGTTGCCACTCTTCATTATTAGTGTATATCACTGATACTAATTTGCCATATTAAAATACATAGAAATTGTGTTAGGCATGAATATTCCACATGATATATTTAGGTAACATGAAACCTCGAAGAATTATAATAGTTTGAAGTAGATACCACTAATGGGTGATGATCTTTCATATGTCTGCGCATGCATACATTGATATTCGACTTAAATTATTCTTCAAATAGATAATGCGTTCTAGGTATGTTACTGTATACATCTGTAATGCATTCTAGCAGTGTATATATAAAGGCGTCTAAATGTCCAGTTGCCTTATATTAGCGATAATTACTGAGTCTGAATGAATAAAACGCCAGAGAAACGTGATCGTAAACTTTACTTGGAATAAAATGTCACGAACATGACCTTTTCTTAATACGCGTAACTATACACGCCGCCTAACGAGCGAAATGATGATGCCACAGTTCAACTCAGAGGTCGTATTAATTGTAATGTCATGTTACTACACCACTAGAATTGGAAGTGAAATTGTTCGGATAAATTCTGGTAATTCGAAGTAGAGCAATGCTTTCTTTCGAAATGGCACTGTCTTCTAAGACCAAATAAGAATTGATGTACTCTGGAAATGTTCATTCATGACTATTAACAACATCTGCCAGTGAAGTGTATTCAGACGAGACGTATAGATAATAATCATTCACATAATCAGACATGTCCCATGAATTCTAGGTCCAATTTGCATGTGCTTTGCTTTGTATTATTATTTATAACGTATAGGTATAGACCAACAATTCCAGAGAATAACCGGCCTCAAGATCATTAGAATGTGGATGTATAATGTAGACGGCAATGTGTGTCTACGAGATACCCACATTAGACTATCGTTGTACTAGTTGAACGTTGAATCCAAGACATTTCGTGAAAAACGTTTGGAGATGTATTTCCTTTTTTTGGGGTGTGAAAAACAACAACTGATAGATGAGCCTGTCCTATCGTAGCGGTTCGCAGGTGGATGTACGTAAACGTGTGATGGATTGGTAAGATACGAATTGCTGTGCGGGGATGAAGCCAGGACACAAAATACCGATGGAAGCAGAGGGAAGAATATAATTACATTTCAGAGCATCATTTATTATACTTGATGAACGTAGGCGACAGGACAGAACTGCCTGGGGATGACGAGATGGTCTCCCGTGAATTGCGCTGTCGAAGCGAACCCATTTTTTTTCAGATATTCTTATAACGCACCTATTTGCTTGTCTATATTTTAATTCAAAGTACACCGCGGACTGTTTGCAGCACGTCTTGCACGCCAGAGAACGTCGCGTCTGGCTTTGATTTCCGCAGTTTTCAGAACACACTGACGTCCAGTTTGATCAAAGAAATGAGCAGAAAGGAATTACGGATTTGAATTTCAGGATGAATTCCTGCGAGAACTGACTGATAGTTATGCCCATGCAATGTACACGTTGTTCCCCGCAATAAACTCGTTCTATGCCCGGTTTGCATATACTATGACGTCTATGTACAACGCATCCCAGGAAACATTAATTGTTTGACTAGAAAGGACTAAAGGTTATTCTTCTGACATGTATATTTCCTTTTTCCTGTTCTAATCGATTGGTTAGATTGTATTTGTATAAATAGCCGGTGTTTTTGTTTTAATGTATATATTTTTTATTGTATTTTGTATTATTATTTTGTATAATTAATGTTCTCGTGACATTATTATTATAACCATGGAGATAAAAGTGCGTCTAGCTTGCTCTTTCATTTAGTAACATAAACAATAGCTATTCAGGTAGTAGTAGACTAGCGTATGCAACATAAACACTATTGCAATTGTGTATTCTAAACAAATATATCGCATCAGAAATCGAATCCTATCATGTCAGTATTATAAATCGCATCGTTCCATTAACGCATCGAACACGGCATTGTATTTCTACATCTGATATCACATCGTATCCTCAGCATATGATATCACATCGTATCACGGCCAAGATCTTATATCGCGTTGTACCACGACCCGCATCTGATATCACATCGTATCACGACCAATATCTGATATCGCATTGTATCACGACCCGCTTCTGATATCGCATTGTATCACGACCCGCATCTGATATCACATCGTATCACGACCCGCATCTGATATCACATCATATCACGACTAGCATCTGATATCGCATTGTATCACGACCCGCATCTGATATCACATCGTATCATGACCAGCATCTGATATCACATCGTATCACGACCCGCATCAGATATCGCGTTGTATCAAGACCCGCATCTGATATCACATCGTATTAGGACCCGCATCTGATATCGCATTGTATCACGACCAGCATATGTTATCACATCGTATCATGACCCGCATCTGATATCGCGTTGTATCACGACCCGCATCTGATACCACATCGTATCATGACCAGAATATGATATCACATCGTATCATGACCCGCATCTGATATCGCGTTGTATCACGACCCGCATCTGATACCACATTGTATTATGACCAGCATATGATATCACATAGTATCCTCAGCATATGATATCACATCGTATCACGACCCGCATCTGTATCACGACCAAGATCTGATATCGCGTTGTATCATGATCTGCATCTGATATCGCATTGTATCACGACCCGCATCTGATACCACATTGTATCATGACCAGCAATTGATATCAAATCGTCTGATGAACTGCATCTGATATCGCTGTTGTATCACGAATCGCATCTGATACCACATTGTATCATGACCAGCATATGATATCATATCGTATCCTCAGCATATGATATCACATCGTATCACGACCCGCATCTGTATCACGACCAAGATCTGATATCGCGTTGTATCACCACCCGCATCTGATATCACATCGTATCACGACCAAGATATGATATAGCATTGTATCACGACCCGCATCAGATGTTTACTGGGTCACTGCTTTACCAGGATTGAGTTCGAACTCGGGAAGTTTGGGCACAGAAGGCCTACGAGATACAGCTATATTACTACTCGACCGGTGTTCCATGTAATTTAGGAAACGAGTCAATAAATAGTGTCGGCACCTTGAGCACTGCTACAAATGCTCACGAAACGACGCGTAATTATTATGCAGCTACCAGCGGAAATAAGTAATTTTACAAATTTACCTTCAAAGTATACCATAGTATGCAATGTTTATATACCACTATTGTATGATCTGTACTCATGTATATGGGAATTGTATGACGTGTACCTGTGAAAAACTGTGTGACGTGTACCTGTGAAATTTAAAGTACAAATAAAGTAATTCGTTGCTGGTAACTCTGAATTCCTTAATGCTAAATGCATATTGAGTCATAGCGATGCCACAGCGAGCATGCGTCATATTTGCTTCTAATTAGTTAGTATATAAATAGCGTCAATCTTTATTTATTCATGATTGGTATGCATTTATTTATTTATGTATTTATTGGGAACCAGTTTATCTTACAAAAGTCATGATCAGAAAGCTACAAGCCGCGTCATTTACCGTTGTCGCCAACACATGTATTAGTATTTAATGAACTGGTGGCCTGGCAATGTTTATAATTACATGTTTCGTGTTGTATTGCAGGGGTTCCGGGTGGCAAAGGTGGTAAGGGAAGTAAGGGAACCAGAGGACTGCTGGGATTTCCCGGGAAGAAGGGTCCAACAGGTTCGTAGCCTATTGCATTGTGCTACGTGCTAATTGTGAACTACTACAACGATACTACAAGGATACTATACGCCGCTAGAGAAGACATAGGGTTGTACCTATACTAGTATTCGCGTACATCGTGGTTTACGTACTTTCACATTATAGTAAAACCATGACGTATTCCCAGATTAAAGTAGACGGTCTTTTTTATTTTGTGAAGACCAGAACTTATCTCGAGGTTACAAAGCCTTTTGATTATTATTTCCTGCTCAATTTTAATAACTTATATATGGGGTTTTGTGAACCAAACGTTGCGTTGTTGCGTATGACATCATACACACACACGTGTTGCGATCTTGGTATCTGTGTCAGCGTTCGGATCAACGAACTTACCTACTACTATAGTGGTTCAATTATATTAACAACATGTTTAATGCTGAACTTTGTTTTACTTTGTCTCTTTCCTGGTGAATCTTACATGTATTTCAAAGTTAGTTTCAATCCATTGCAGGTCCCCACGGGTATAAGGGTCCCCCAGGCCCCATGGGTCCCCCAGGAAAGGATGGTCTAGACGGGTACCCCGGGACGCCAGGTGGGTTTAGCCACATATCGTATTTATGACATTTAAAAAAATAATTCCAGAGGTTTAATGTGTTCATGCAATTTAAAAGTGCATGTAAGGATGGTGTCGGAAATGTCTATGAATGCTGCGACTGTGTTCCTATATGACATTATGAGTCACAATATTTGTAGTCCAGTTTGCTAAATGACAGGTTATAATGTGTCTTTGAAAGTGGCGGATAGTAACTATACGTAGTATCCAGCTTCACGAAGACATTGGCCAATGTTCGCCATCTAGACCACACTGTAGTTCTGATATCAATAATGTCTGAATCTCAGAATATCATATTGTCACTATAATAATTATACTGGTTTAACGTCAGGAATTAGCGATTATGAGTGATATTATATCTTGAGCTTCAATTTCTACGATATTTACTACCGATATTTGAATAGCGTAGACTAATGTGGCGTTTATAGATGCATTACAGGAACAATGTCTACTATGTTCTAAATACCACGAAATGATACGGCTCGAAATGAGAAATAAGATATTAAATGTAATTCAATATTGTTGGATGGTGTACGCATTTCAATAGCTATAAGGGATATAGTTATGATGATTACGATCTGGTGTCATATTGCAAATAATAATCTAAGATTCACTTAGTAACATTTATATGCGTGTCAGCATTTAGCTGTTCGGTTAAAGTGATTACAAACTTTGTCAACTACTTTGTCTATTGTGACCAAACTAGGATATTAGGCATTACTAGTAGGAAGAATGCTTGGAAACAGTCAAAATGAAGCAATAACTACTAGTTCCCGTATGTTCACCTTCAGAATGAATGTAATTCAGTAGACGGTTTAATCGTAGATACCGTATATGTAATATATAATGTACGTGCAATCACTCGAGTTACATGTATTGCCAATGTCATATTACACATTATAATTAACTCCGAACAATAATGTTGTTGTGTTTTCGTTGTATTGTAATCAGTAAACTAATATTGATAGTTATTTATAAATGGTCGAACAGGAATCAAATGTACGTAAATTTATTCCCAATAACATTTTAAACAATGCGTTACCTGTATGCCAATTAACGTTAGTTATGAATGCAGCATCCTTAACCGTTCTTGCTAGTTTACCTTTTCATATCGATAATTGATCTTTGAATATAATATTTATGACAAGCAGTATTGCCAGTATATATATTATGGTACACATAATAAACGTGTTTCACCATTCCTGATATAAAGCTGTAATGGACTATTTTATTCTTACGTTTCTTCTTTTTGTTCTTGTACTTCTTCCTCTTATCTCATTATTCGCACATGCACACCGACATTATACGCACGAAGACAACTAATCAATGTATATTAAATTACATCCTACGAATAAAATGACAAACCGGCAGCAATAGTCCGAGATTAAAAGCATCATGACGTCAGAACGGTTCAATCTGTAGGTATGCCCGGGAGAAATGGCACCAATGGAAAGCCTGGACGGAGAGGAAGGAAGGGGGACTCTGGTTTGAACGGTCAGCCTGGGGCCCGGGGCTTGAGTGGAGTGCCGGGGGTGCCCGGACTCAAGGGACAGAAGGGAAAGTCTGGAGACAGAGGCTGGCAGGGACCTCCAGGAACATGCTCATGTAAGTGACGTTCCCATCACCGTGTGTCATAACTGTTGGCGGATCTCTCACTAGTGAGATATCACTTTTATATTTATAGCTAGAACTACTTTTAATCAGGTCAAACGCACCCCGCTCGCCCAGCACTGTCAGTACAAGTCCCAGGCCCATGATCCTCACAACAAAGTGGATAGTTTTGGTATCTAAATAGGGACTAGTTTTGGTATATAACTCGTTTACGCTCGTTAAATACAAAAACGAGTCACTCATTTAATAAAAAATAGTATCACACGGAAGCTCGTTTAGTATTCTCTATTTCTCACGCATGAATCATATACTAGTAGTATGGTATTTGAGAAGCAGACATAGTATTTAAAACAATAATATTACTAGTAGTAGGAGTCGTAGTCGTAGTAGTAGTAGTCGTAATAGTAGTAGTAGTTGTCGTAATAGTAGTAGAGTAGTAGTAGTAGAATAGTAGTAGTAGAATAGTAGAAAATACAAATATGACGAAAATTAGTAGTTGCGTTTTTATAGTGTGTCAGTATAGTAGTAGTAATAGTAATAGTAGTAGTAGTAGTAGTAGTAGTAGTAGTAGTAGTAGTAGTAGTAGTAGTAGTAGTAGTAGTAGTAGTAGTATTTTACGTTTGGTGTTATCTACAAATGTACAGAAAACCATGGAATCTTCACAGACAAAGAAAACTAGGCACTCATTCAACTCCCGGTACATAATACTTTGTGTCACAGTGTATTACTTTAAAATTGAATAGGCTATCTTCGGAATCCCTGTCTCATGTCAAAGACAAGCACAATGTGTAGTAAATGTCAATATCAAATATCGCACGTACCTGCCGACCTTTCCATACTAATATTAAAAATAGATTATTATGAATGTTTTATAACACGCGTTTTTCTAAATGCATAAAATGGATATTCAATCAATAAGTGTGTGCATATTCAATTTACCTATCATGTATTTATGTGTATGTTATGTAAACGTCATTCAACATTATTAATATATACCCCTGCCTAATAATGATTGTCACCCCCTAAGCTAATTTTTAATGAATCTCGAATTTCAATTATATTGAGTTACTTGGTGTTGTGAAATATGTTGTTGAATGGTGAATACTATGCACGGCACACACAAATTGTTTAGCTAAACAAGCAAAATGTACGTGTTTCAATACATCAAGAGCTAGTGAACGCGTACGTCCTAAACAGTCAACGCACATGACAAATAAAATGACAGAAAACACGATATGTTCAGTGAAAAACGAGTTTCTGCTTGTCATGTGCGTTGGACTTAAATGTCACCGAAACTGGTTATAAAAATTACTAATAACATATATCAACGATGGTGTGTGTTTAAGTATTGCACAACTTTCTGTTCCTGTTGCAGGCTTACCCGAGGAGAACACGGACAGGATTGGAAGACTTGGATATCCAAATAATTACAGAGGACTTGGTAATTTATTACGTTTCTATGGAGATCAGAGATCTATAGCTAGACACACAGACGTTGCTCACAGATAATGCATGTTAAATACTCTCAAACATATATTTAACTAAGCTTAAGAATTTAATATAATAATGTGTTAGTCTGTGCAAAATCAATCACAACCATATATCACTGGTTGTACATTCGTGTACTGTCTTGTCTCGATGTTGGATTTAACCCTCTCCCTGTTGGATTAGGGACAGGCACTGGCAATTGGGGCATATACGGTTGCCTTCAACACGGAGGGAGTTAATAGTTAATATATCAGTATACAGATATGACATAGTATGAAATAATAAGGACAAATATAAAACGTAAACGTATTGAAGAATTAGTAGACTATCCAACGAGTAGACGCGGTTTCTAACGAAACGCAAACATTGTAGTAGACCACGATAAACGTATGTAAACAGTTAATCTGTATAATCAGGTAATCTGTATATTACCTGATCTTTTTCATTGAAGTTCGGTTCACTAAGTCAATTTTCAAAAAGCCTGAAATGACTAAATGATTCCTATTAATTGCCAGATAGAATGGCATCAGTTTGATGAAAGAAATTAAGATTTTGTATATGTATTCACACAAACTTGCATGCATTTCTATTATTATTCACACACAAATTTATGATTGCCTATACACATTTACATATTACCTTAATTTTATTTCATCAAACTCATGCCATTCTATCTGGCAATTAAAGGGAATCATTTTGTCATTTCGTGAATTTTTTAATTGACTTAGTGAACTGAAATTCAATGAAAAAATCAGGTAATATACAGATTAAGTGTAAGATATATACTGGTACTGTATAGTAGCTAGTCCGTGATAGTACAGTGTATGGACTGTCCGCAGAATACTCACGTCAGATAACGGGTCCACGAGGCCCCACGGGTCTGAAAGGAAGCAAGGGTGACACCGGAAGCTGTGAGGGTAAGACCCCCGCCTTGTAGTAGACTCGTCCGTTTTAGTAGACTCTTCCTTAATAGCATCCTCGAAGTCACGGCCATTATAACTACAATAAACCTCCGTATGTCACGGAGGATAGGTGTAGTCAGAATGACCTGTGTTTCGAGGATGTCCTAATACTTCTATTTTTAAGAGTACGTTTCCCGCCATGTACTTGAATTCACCACGGATGTATGCGGTTTACTACCAGGAATAAATGATAGCAGTTGGCCATTTAGATTGCCCGTAGCTTTACAATAAATAGTAGATTGCAGTGTATCCAATGGTATGTAAGAAAACTCAGTCAACGTGCTTATTGATATAAGAAGTATAATGGACATACATTAAGTATGCATATATATTGGAAATACACGTTGTTCATGTTTCAGTGTAATGGAATGAGCATGATACAATATTCGGATTTAACCAGGAACGTTTTTTCATGACATTGTGCGTAAGGTGTATCGCTATTATATACTAAGAAGATTGTGTTTATATTTTAGTCGTGTGCACCGACAACTCCAGACAGCCTCGAACAACTCACGGTATATTTGTAATACCTGCATGACTTTATGCCCACCGTTTTAACCCCTTCTATGTTCCCTTCTTCAACCTTAACTGTGTATGGTGGTTTCTGATTGTCAAGAGGTTTTCTCGGGGAATCAAACATTATTTATTTGTTATCTTGTCCATACCCCCCCATGACCTATTCTTGTGTTTGTATGATCTTTTTATGTCACGCTTGTTTCCTTTCACTGTTTGGCTTCAAAGTACTCGAGTGGTCTGTAGTGGAAATACCATGTAGCATTTGGACGTTCAGTTTAAACACTTCTAGAATAACATTTTACGTATTCCAAATAGTGTCTTGGTATGCACCACATGCCAAACACTTCACTGAGATCTTGCTGTGCGTGCTCCTAACTATAGTCATTAGAACTAGATAACGCAATAACTAATAGGCTTATGAAATGACTCACTACCGCCTATCAAATAAGCTAACCATACGGTAAGCTAAGCATACGGTACCGCTAGGCATGCATGTTTTACATAATTAAAAGCGCTTATTGTACTGTATGCTACACTATTAACTATCATATGCTAAGGGGATACTTTGACTCGTTGGCCGAATCCGTGTTGGTATTGCCATGGCATGATTTCAGATGTGAATGTTGTTGTGGAAGGGGAGGGGGGGGGGGGGGGGGCTAACGCATGCTCGTATGGGCCGCTTCAATGGGACTGTCGTATGTAAAACGGCATTGTCAATGCTATTGCATTCTAGATGTATCATACACTGAGCATTATACCTATGTTCCTTACGAAATATGTCTCCTAATTTGGGATTTTAATTGACGAACATAGCCATACTGGATTACTTTTACAAATTAGTTGCATGCACCATTATCCATTTAATATGGGTAGCTAGTTGTTGTTAAAATCACTAGCCTATATCAAGCCGAACGTGTATCATAAGCTACTATTAATATACGCTAGGTTGTTGGTTCATATCCATGAGCAGCCATCTTTGTGGTCGTTTTCCTAATGTACCGGTGTTGTTGTGTTTTTCCCAGCCGGTGCCAGGACAGCGACGGTCTCTAGTGACAGTGCTCACCTCGCTGACAGTCATGTCGTCCTGACAGTTGCAGTCATCATGGTACGGATGCATGTACTTTAGCCCAAAGTGTACGTCCTAGAGATAGGTTGTGCTGTCGTAGTCAGCATATTGCTTTATGCACAGATACATGTTTGAATATATTGTTTAATGAAAGGAAATACCGTCTTCTAAAAGTTATTTGGGCCTGCCACTGGAGTGGCGGTTGGCGCATTACAAGCAGTCGTGTCATTTTGATTATGATTATGATTATGATTATTGTTAGTAGTAGTAGTAGTAGTAGTAGTAGTAGTAGTAGTAGTAGTAGTAGTAGTAGTAGTAGTAGTAGTAG
>JAUTBR010071111.1:8772-20569 GCA_032361205.1 Pseudorimula midatlantica
GAAGTCTGAGTATATGTGTATTTGCAATACACAGGTTCGCCACTAAATATGATAATAGACGGATTGTTCTGACTATACGACTGGAAGACATATTTGGAGAAGGAGGAGAAGGGATAGTTGAATGGGGAGAGATAGGCAAAGCGGTAGTGGTTCTAATGTTAGGACCGGGGCATGCGTTCGGTTATAGTGGAGGTCTTTGTTATTTATACCAAATACAAAATGGTTTCACAGAATTTGGTTCCACATAATTTAATTATGTAGCTACGTCATGTTCTATCATTAATGAATGTCAACATCTAAAACAGTTTCCATACTTGTTTATCAGACGCTAGCGTTAATTTATTATTCTGATGGTATGATATGAATTCCATAGATTATAACCTACAACCAGTGAATCATTTATAATTATAAATAGAAGCTTGATATATGATAGAAACATTGTATACATCTCTAGGTAGGAAATGGTGCACTATGAATGTTATGTATTTATTTGGAACACTGGAATAATAATAGTGAGCTGTATCAACCTGATATCCAACAGTATTATTTGTGATTAGACAACAATATATTATATACATATTGCAAATCCTATGTAAGCTAGATACATATTGCAAATCATTTTGTAGTATCTTCACATATAATTATCCTACTCTATTCATATTACATTGATATTTGTTTCACCATAAGAATACAGTATATCTGTTGTTAATTGTCAATATATAATAATACTCAACATATACACGTACACAGAGCGGTAGCTTTACTGGAAACATGTCTCAAAGTATTCCAAAAAATAAAAACTGAAAGTTATGGCGGGGCCAGTTATCAATGCAATATTTAATAATATTATTTTTTCCAAAAGTAATAACACAAATACTATGCAATCAGATTACTAGTATACTTTTCAGTGGTGTAACTATTGAGTTGAAGCTGATTACGATGCGGCATGCTAGGATATACTTGGGATGTATACTATTGCATTATCAGTGTCGTCTATGACATACCGTCATACTGAGACCTCACAGATAATAGGATACATGCATGTAGGTACACCGGATGTGAGATGGGCCATATATATCAATGCCAATGCGCATGAGAACCACATCGGTCATTCACTTAGAAAGCTATGCACACCACTAAGTCTGGGAAATGAAGCATCCAGTCAACTCTTTTCATTCAAGCAATATTACGAATGTGAATCCATTCATAATGCAGAAATACCCAATCGCTCATTTTGCTATGCACGCAATGCGAGCAACCGGTGTAAAATACCTTAATCTACCATTTTTACTCATATTGTAATTCGATTCGTTATGCGGTTCCGCAGATAAGGAGAGGTCGGGGAGCGGTTATTGTAGCCAAAGCTGTGATGACATAAGGGCAGGGAGCAGCAATTGTTGGCAAATACTGTGGTGACATTACGTCAGAGGTGCAGGCGATAGGAAAGCCCAGGGTCTGAGGCGTGTTAGCGGAAAGAAAGACGGCAGGAGGACTGGGATTAGTTCTGTTCACGTCTCTTTCAACCGTGATTAGCTGGGCAGGATTGGATATACTCCGAGCTGTGAAATACACGCTAAGGATTACTGCAACATGTAGTCGAAGATTAACGCAATATTTGTTTCCTTTTCAAAAATATAAATCTCTTAAATTGTGCTGCTTCCAGAGGCAATATTTTGTCTGTGTTTGTCACTTTTCCGAGTTCCTCCCTTTGACTAAATATTGAAGAAAAATAGTCAATTTTTTAAATCCACATTTTTCTTTGAAGGACGTTAGTGGTTGTGTGGCTTTTGTTGATATTTATTTATGTTTCATGTGTCGATTCTTTCCAAACCAAAAGTATGGCACCAGAGGCAGGAAACCGCATACATGTATACCAGAAATCCTATAAAATAATAAGAGACAATTATTGACAAGAAGCATTTGGTTGCATTGCATTTTTATATCGACATGATCGAACTCGTATGTGGTATTCGATGTTATTTAATTCATGTTGCTTTTTTGTGATTTGTTTATGAGTGACATGCTAGTAAATGCTTCCTTTTTTTATCTAAAGGAGTAAATTAGTGTTACGATGTTCACGTGCAATTCGATGACAATGTTCATCAAATTGCACCATGATTGCTTTGAAGCAGTCTCGATATATCAGAGAAAACACAAATAAGATTGTAATCCACTATACAAATTAACTCCATTCTATTACTGTTTCTAGATGATAGCGATGTGTGACACTGGACTTTGTACTAAAGATATCACCTCCACATGACTTTACATTCCCTCATCCTACAGTTCGTATACTAGGTACACTGTGCTATCAGAGGACAAAGCAGTTTCATTGGACGAGGAGCACTCGCCGTTATATATGCAAATGAGTTTCGCCTCGTTTTGAGTCAAGGTGGCAAATGCAGCCAATCGGCATTCAGGATGCCATTGTCGTATTTGTGTTTGGCTGTTATCGACATACCGTTGTTTAGTACATATAGTTTGCTTTCAAGATAATGTAGTTGGACTTCATGTAGGTGTGATACGAAGGAATTTATTTAATATGGAAGTGTCAACTACGATATATTAAAAGTTACAACTCGCCTTGAGTTCAGACTGGTAAAAGTAAACATTGACATTGTATAGGTTGGAAATCGAGTCACTAATATCAACACTTTTTGGTAAAATATGGGTATATTTAATAATTTCATAAATATTATTTTTAATACATAAATTATGGACCAATGCTTACCGTTTCTTTCAATAATATGTACATATAGATTGCACTTAAGTAGGAATATTTATACCAGATATATGGACATATCTTCTAGAACGGTTTGTCTGATATTAAATCAAGGGAAATATCAATACAACTGTCATATTCTATCATTCTTCATTGATGTTTGATTTTAAACAGACATTCATAGATTTCGTTCCAGACCGCATTCGTCGCTCGTTAATCTTTGATTTACTATATTAATGTTTGCCATTATATTATTAAATTAATGCTATTGTTTTCAGTTCAATATTTTTCTTTCAAATTTTCGAAAGTCAAACCGCTCTTCGTAAATGAAGTGTTCAATCAAAAATATTATATCGAAATGGATGTAAATTACCGAGATGTATAACGTCATAGAAACAACAACCTTTTGGACAATTTATATGTAACAGTCTCAGAGATCCATCTGTTGGAAAATATTTAATATCAAGTGATTATTTATGGAAATAATTTCACGTCAGAAAACAAATCAATGATAATTCTGATATTGTCAGGAAAGCAGTATGTATTTATTCAGCCTCGTATTTTATTTCGTGTTTTTTTTTTAAGATAGCACCTTTGAGCCTCCAAGTTTTGCGTTAGTCATTTTGCCCGTCCTAAGCCCCGCCTATTGTGTTTATGTGTTTCTTACAGTCCGTGTCGATTACCTGGTCTTTGATTTATCTTGATTTGTGTCTCTATCTTAGACTGCTCCCGCCCCTCGCCCTTTACACCCAACCCCAGTCCATTAAAGTTTGAAGATAAAATCACATGTTGCTTGGACCTCTGCGATCTGTGGCGTCTCTCTCTGGTTTCCCCCATTCATCAGTCTCTCCCCATCCCTATTATTCGCATAACACACAATTTATTCATAGTTAAAGGGACCCTCTTGAGATAACAAGATACATTAAAATATAAAACCCAAGGGTAAATAACTGCTGCGGAATTAGCAGAATCGTTTATACCTTCCAAGCAGTTTTGCAATTTAGAAAACTCGAAATCTCAACTACACAATGTTTTTTAAAGTAGTGATTCCCAAATCACGCGTGTAAATATTTGATATGGAATTGTTTAACCAATTTAGATGTAATTGAATATTACACACGTGTTAGATGTGTGCATTATTGTCACAAATAATTATGTCGATTTTCAGACACGTGTAAGTCACGTGGAACTATAAAGAAAGCAAACAGTATTTATCAACAAACCAGCAAAAATACTTCCACTAATGTCACACAAAGAATCACAGTATACTTTGCAGGAAACGATTAGTAAAATGACAGTATATTATATATATATATCCAATGTAATGTGCTATACTAGTATTGTCTAGTTGTATGGAGTTATAAACCCAATTGTTCTTTAATAAATATATTAAATGCGTATATTTACTAATACAATACTGTTTTCTAACACCGATAGGTCATATAGATGTTTAAGGTTACTTGCATCATCTTTCAACCTTTAGAAAAGTACCTATATCTCAACATAATATTGTTTTCGAATAGATTATACACGTAAAGGTACTCTCTAAATCACAAATAGGAACGAAATGGGAGTGTGTTACTACTGGATCTCCCACACACAGGCTTTCTCTCAATTGACACACAGAGAGAACAAAAAATGGGCCGTTTTTCATTGGGGCAAAATGTACGCCTCAATTCACCCCCTGCCGAACTGTCCAGAAATGAGTGTAAGTTTTGTTTGCTGGTAGCAATATATCACTCAATTCGTATTAATGTCCAAACTATAGGTCGTTTGCTATCACCACGGCTCACAGGTACATTGATAAGGTATGAAAGAGAATCATCTTTAGAAGTACCCCTAAAAAGAATAATTAATACACCCACCCTCACCTCTACCTATTTTCTGTACTGTGTTTCTAGATCCACCATAGTGACCTCACTAAACACGGAGTCTGGTTGTTCTTAAAAGGGTTAACACATTAGTTTCCAGACCGCTGTGTATACTTACGTGGTCTCAGTAGTTAGTCATGTTTGAGCTTACTAATTATTTGTCGTTACTAT
The DNA here is from genome assembly GCA_032361205.1 of Pseudorimula midatlantica. NCBI lineage: Eukaryota > Metazoa > Mollusca > Gastropoda > Lepetellida > Lepetodrilidae > Pseudorimula > Pseudorimula midatlantica. The sequence goes on from JAUTBR010071111.1 coordinate 13,537, forward strand.
TATTCCGAAACCTAATATTGTAACCCACTTTTCACCGTTCAGTTGCTGATCGTATATTATAAACGACTTTCGTATCATGTCGACGGGAACAAAATGTGACTATAACACAAAGAATGGTTAAATAACATGTTTAAATATCACCCTTGCTTTGCGTGTGTTGTGTAGAGAGATTAGCGACGTAGAGATTTACTTAAATATTTCTCATTGATCGGATACATGACTCTTTTTTAGAATAAAAGCAAATGGAGTCAGTGGCAAATAGACACCAACAAAGAACAGATTAGATGAAAAGGTACACATTGTTAGCACGTGAAAGGAAAATGAGTAGTAGACATGTGTATCTATAGTATATAGTTGTACGTGTCAGATCAACGCAGTATAAAAGTAAGTGGCGAGGCGAACCCTCCGTAATAACTTGGGTAAATAAGGCTGGGGACGATCACATTGGATTTTTCCTCATCGCATATTCACGGAATTCCTTTTACAATTTCTAAATGGTGAAGCTAAACTTGTTTGTAGGAATAATCCCTTTATACCTTGAGTGGTACTATAGGCCGTCAGGGGTTAAGAGGCGGTGTGTGAAGCCACTATAAGCAAACATATTGACGACATGGGCCCGGGGATTTCGTTAATGCCGATATAACGAAATCTTCAATACCGTGACAGATATTTTTGGTTTTAGAGATTAAACTTATTTATTGGATCTGACTCTTGTGATCTCATAAGCTTGTAATGTGACATATTCTTCCTTTAGGTGCTAGCTAATAGCAATTGCATTTTCGTGTAGTATTTTAAGCAAGAGGTGATGTAGGTCAATTTAATTGTTACCGAAATTAATTAGATTTGTGCCAGCTCTTATAGGTTTTAGATTATGGAGCAAAATGTAATAGTCTCACTCGGTCCCTTTAGCTAATAATCACGAATACAATCATTGAGATGGGACGACAATGATACTTTTAGACCAACAAATATTAAACAAAAACTTGTTTTAAATAATACAACATAACTAATGCAAACGCACACGTGGATGTTTGTTCTTCATTTTGTGTCATGTTTCTCATTTGCCTGGCATAGCATAATAGCTTATTTATGAAATATCTAATATATATGTATATAACATTCATAAATGTTAAAATCATGTAGATGGGAAATGGAGAAGGGGAGCTAACTCGTATATGTCTCGAATGAAACAGTGATATTTTAATAGTTAATTGTTTGAAACGATGTTATGTTCTGTATAAGTTGCTTTTGCTCCAAAATGTGATATGTTTTTACAATGGTTGTTATATTTTAGGTAAAAGTTGTGACAACAATGTGATTTTTGATGAGCTTTCGATACTTGTATAAACATTTACTAACATAACGAGTTATTGGAAAGTTTATTTAAGATATTAATTTTCACTTTGAAATAGTTATATTCAATTCGTGTGCTGCTAGATTATCTACTATTTGTTGAATTAAGATGTTAGGTTAACTAACAAAATGAAGTATGATTGGATTGGCTATTTCCAAAATATGACTCCACCTTCGAATATGATTTGCTTGGACGATTTAACGAAGTTTCTTAAATTATTTGAAATATGGCATCTTTCATAAGGTAATATTTATGGTTTGGAAATTATAAGCCTGTTTTGATATTTATGACAAGTTTAAACAAAACATTAACAAATGTGAAATACATTATTATAGTTTGAAATGTTTTCTGCTTGCTGATTGGCTACTGGAAGCGGGGGGTTGGCCGGGCCGCCAACCGTTAGCTGCGGTTTAGTTACCTCCCATCATGCATTGCCCCGCAGTAACCAATCAGCAAGCTTGTTTATATATTTTTCTGAATTTAGTGCCCATTTTGTTTGTTTAACGACATTTAGATGTCCTGATGAATAATATGAATATTACTCTTATAAAAGTAAAGTACATCTTCATTAAAATGTAATTGTTATGTTTGATGAAGATGATGACCAGATACGATATGGTAATATCACTATAAAGATATGGCCTACCAGAGTTATGTATGCACTATGTCATTACTTTTAGCAATCGAATCTACACTATATATACGTTAATTAATTGTGTTTCTTACGAAATCCCCCTCTTTGTTCGACGACCTTACGAGGCAGATATCATTTCCTAGTAATAGCCTACGTTATAATACCCATTCAGCACAACTGTCCATACTAGTCTAGTCAATCATGATTCACATTCATTTGGGATATAATGACAACGAAATATGACATACTAAGCACGATACAACAACATTTTCAAGCTAATTATAAGCTAGTACCCACGATACAGCCCACACACCCGGAACGGGTGTATTTTACGTGACAATTTAACCAAAATACCAAAATTTAAAACTACGCCTCCCATGGAGGAGTTCTGATACTGAATACTTCCTGAACGAAATTTTGTCACTTTTGACGCGGGTGTTTACCTTCGGTCGACATTTCACTGACAGGAAGTCCTGACTATTCGGTAATGTATATGGTAAAATGTTCTGGGCCCGCATAGAGAACCGGAGACGGGGCTAAACAGGCGACTGACAATACCACGTGTACATATTGTGTGTCGTATAGTCCCCAGTCCCTCAGCCCAGTGAGTCCTAACAATACACCGCCCTCCGCATTCCAGTAATCTTAGACGCAGGTAGAAACGTGTCAACCGAGACCGCTAGGGACAAACCAGGGAGGGGGTAATATTTGGAAAAATACGGAAAGGTGGGTGGGGAGGGGGTAGATAGTGATTGAGGGAGCCTCATGAATGGCTATATACTTTTATTATTAGCAGATACATCTCCCATGAAATATTAGCGTTTAGTTTCGTATTTTTGGTAGAAATGGAATAAATATTAGCCTTTAGTTTCGTATTTTTGGTAGACATGAACGAAATATCACCCAAATGTTGGTAGACATGTACACACACACGCAGTAATAACGAACCGGAAGCACATTGAAGAGGTTTATTTAATATATAAATTATGGACGGGCGTGATGGGGGAAGTGACCATTCGTATGTTGTTACAAATTTACCCAGGTTACTCCACACGCGGTTTGTGTGTAGCCAATAGTGATCTATTTCACGGCACGTCAATCTTAGCGCAACAGTGTTTACCTATAGCATTAGCACAGCCCCGAGGGAAGCTTGGACACAAGACATTAACTCAGTACACATTTTGGTGTAGTAATAACGTGTGAGCAAACCGACCAGCCTCGTCCGCCATTGACGGCAGACTTATCTGGTTAGTCGTGTTAGTGTATGCCTCCACCACACAAAAGAGTCCGACAACGATCAAATCTGTACGAGCAAGTTTGTTTACATTACAAATAGAGCACGGGGGAGGCATGTCAATATAAACTGTAGTAGTCAAAATATGGACGCACTTACAGTCAGCAACTAGCATTTGATCCCTCAGCATCAACACGCTGACTGTTAACTCAAAGTGGTAAATGTTAGCCTTTGAATATTTTTGTCAGGTTTTAAGTGGATTCTAGGAATGAACGCGAAAAGGGGAATGGATTCAATCTGTCGACCATTGCTTCTGTGAATGTGGATTATTCATAGATTATGACAGTTGTGTCGTTTGATATTGACATAAACAATTTGTTATTGTCAATTTGCACCAATGTTAAAATCTGTAAATTACATTTTTTTTGTACGAATCGTAACATTTTGGTATCGATTTCCAGTTTACAGATGTAATCTTCTGTGAAGCTAATGGGTGGTTTACAAAATAAGGATTTGTTTGATTCGATATGTCAATCTTGAAACAATGTGTTGAAACAATCCGTTACATTGTCAATCATCAACCACTGTGCGTCAATCACATATGTTCAATAGCATTTAGCATGATATACACCAAAACGTAGGATACCCAATCATAACGATACAACCAAATATCTCAAATTGTCATCGACATCGAAATCTCATATATCGTTGATTACATGCATCAATGCAGGCATAAGTAGTGTATTATCATTAAGAGTATATCCGTCATACCAAACAGGGTATCAAATTAGACTATATGCGAATATTGTTGTCATTTTCTGTATATATCAATGGCAAAGTGCTATAATGCTACACATGCATATCCAAACAACATAATATGAAATGTATCGACCGTTATTACATTCAAATTTAATATTTACGCTTCTAATCATACACATGTCCGGATCATCTTCAAGCAAGCAGCCAAGCAACAAAATCAATGATTGCGAGGGAGGTTTTGTGGCAGCATTTTCTCAGTCGTTTTTTTTCTTTCTCAGTGGTTGACGGGAGTTTTTCATCGCGCCAGGAAATCGATGTAGCGAAATGAGCGCCTTGTGTGGATAATGGACGATCAATTTGATAGCAATTACAATTGTGATAAGATAGGCTTAATTATATGGAGGCATTATTTGACAGTCACTGGGCGGTGATGTATACGTTTGTACCCTATGATACAAGTTCCGGAGCAGCAGATGCACTAACATCCTTTAAAAACAAACTGACATGCTTACTGAATCAAGTTTATAAAGGTAATTTGATTATGGATTTCTCGCTTTTGTACCTCACACTTAGTATTAATTATAAAACCACAGTTCGTAGTCATACAACAATTAATTTACATCACAAGGTGTCGCTCATGTGACGTATGCAGATGCTTTCAAAGGATTGTGTTCTAATTTGATAGACACGTGCCATAAAGTCAGCGACACAAGTTGCTAATACGGAACTACTTGGCGTAGGAATATTGCGCGGTAGTGATTTGATTGTGGAGCGTTGCCAGTTACACCTTCTGGGCACATGGCGTAGATTACCCTCTCTAGTCTGATTGAGGCACCTAACGCGAGGCTCGAACACGACCAGTTCACTTAATGCTATAAGAACAATATCGATGTTTCACATCTCGGTGGTTTCGTGAATTGTACGGAGCAATGGATGGTAATATGTTACTGTATTACGGCAATACTCTACATATAAATTATACTTGGTCTTAATACTTTTTATAAGTAAATGGATAGTATATCTTTGTTGTAGTACATCCTCGTGTAAGGCTACCCTGAATATTAATGGGTTTTTTTTTGTAAAGATGCATCTGCTGATATTAGGTGTACTGGCTAATAATTATTTAAAATGTTGCAAGTTCAGCAATCAAGTGTATGGTGGCACACATAGATATCACTAATTAAGATGTGTACATGCATGCTGTGGAAAGCAAGAACCATCATGATGATCGAAATTATGAAAATATGAATACATTGGTTGCGAACTAAAATTAATAATAAGCAGGGTGAGTTTGTCAACGTTCAGATGTCGCTGTATTTTAACATGGAATAACCCTAATCTCAAGGCTGGATTTGGTCTCGCGGACCAAAGGGAAGACATCAATGCGTTTGATGAATAATATCCCAGTTATAATATGGTCCCTTGTGTATTTACTCCAGTCTAGGGTCAAAGGTCGTAAACAAAACGTAAAATCTAATGGCAGTGTCTGTTATTCCTCCTTCCGTTCCCGCCAGACAAGTTGTCAATGTCACTTTATTGTAATAATTAATTAATATAACGAGTTTTCATGACAATTTTCTTTCGCAATAACAAAACAAAAAAAGCTGTTTATGTGATTTGTATTACCGGTATGCTTGGTCGTAGCTCAACTGTTTTGTTCTGTAATTGACAATGCTTTGTATTAATATCGCATTAGTAATCTCGCTGTGTCAGTTTTTAAATCATAAATGCTTAGCATGCTAAATAGTAGCCTATTATGATATGAATAAATTATGTATTTCAATCTCAATGTACTGAACAACTGATAATATGCATAGATACATTTCTGCGTTATATATATATATTTAAAAATGTATATATATGTTATATAAAATATATGAACATAATATGTATTATATTGGAGACACTTCGTTTGTTGTTACGTCTCTGCAGCCCGTAAGCACAACGTGACTAATGTAAAAGAAATAGAGTGTCTTGCCAAATCACAAAAGATTAAATTTAAGAGGTATGGATGCACTGCAAGGTGTGTTCAATTGCTAGGTGTAATTTAACCAAACTGAATGTAAACTAAACTTCAAAGTTACTATTTGTATAGTGAGTGTGTCAGCACGACGCCTGCTCTCATTCCTTATTGATGCAGCCATAATGGCGAGCTTGCATGCTCATGCGCATGCCCATTAGAGCACGCACTCTACAACGCGTTTACAGATACTCGTAAATAAAGCAGAACGTTAATTAACTGTTGCAGAGAAATGATAAAAGAGATCATTCACACGGCAATCTTACACACTCTTCTGCATCATATAACGTCATACATGCTGAAAGAAAAGTAGTATATGATAAAATATGAGCCAACTTAATAGTTGATATACATTGAAAGAGTAATGCATTCTGTAATACACATTGTGGACGACTTATGTTGCGTTATAATTATATACAAATGATTGATGATCCATATGTTTCCAGAACGTTTAATAGCCTCCTTTCAGAAAATCATATTGAATGGGCATTATTCAAAAGGAAGATATTACGTTTAAACTGTTATGGGTTTATGTATTTTTACAGCTGTATTTTGTCGTTTAGTTGGAGGCAGGATACATTTGACACATTCATTGCATAACAATGGTTATATTTGTTTACGAGGACAAGAATTCTTCATGACTAAATTAAGTGTTCGCCACTGAAGGACCTCGCATCACTAACAAAATGACGTCAGAGTATCCCGCAAATATGCTTGTGCCTAGGAAAATGGATAGCAAAATGTCTTGCCTAAGTAGTTTGGTGCGTCTTGAGAGTACTAAGCAGGCCCCTGAGATGAACTGGACAGTTTGTATTTACCGTTACTGTCATAATTAACGAATACAGTACATATGGGGAAACAGTGAACTCTCTATATTACTGAAGAGGGAGCACAGATGGTCTCATACAGGGTTCTGTACTTGTTCTCTCACTGTCTATAATATCATCCCCAATTTGTTATTTCTGTATTTTTTCTCTCTCTCTCTCTCTCTCTCTCTCTCTCTCTCTCTCTCTCTCTCTCTCTCTCTCTCTT
>JAUTBR010071112.1:1235-11469 GCA_032361205.1 Pseudorimula midatlantica
TTAATCATTGCGTACACGTGTGGAATGAAGGACGATCAAGTCACGTGCATTTAGCAGACAATACGATTACGATCAAGCTGAACATGACAATCTGTGTTGACTTCATGGTACAATGGCTGTGCATAATGGACATTGGCTAAACATCGTATAATGACCACAACCTTATGGACATTGGTATGTACATGATATAACAACTAAAACAACATTATGAACATCGGCTTTCATAGGATACAACAACTAATACAACCTTACTGACATCTGCTTGTACATGATACAACAACGAAAACAACAGTATGGCCATTGGATCGTGAAGGATACAACAACTAGCACAACCTTACTGACAATGGCTTGTGCAGGATACAACAACATACCAATAACATCAGCTGGCATAGGATATAACAACATGTTTATGACAACGCCCGCAGTCCTGTGGACCGGATCCAGCCAAGTGCATCGCAATTCAATGATAATTGATATTCACGTAACATCAGCTTTGACTTGGGAGCAGTAGCGGGAATGGCAATTGTATACAATACTAGAAGATCGCGTGGAATAAGACAAAGGTGGAGTGTAATGTTACAAGTATTGCAGTGGACTTTAACACCAATAAACGGCACTCCTTTACGAAGCGAAGTGTAACTCTAAGGTATAGACGTAACTGCAGCCTTTGCGATGTGACTAAGGTTGGAGCTATGGTTACCTTAGAGTTACCCCGTTTCATACGGGTTCAATATTTAAAGATTTAAAATGTAATGTTTCATCTCAGAACTGATGAAAATACTTATGCCATTTCACCAGAGTTCTGAGATAAAATGCCAAATACTTATTCTGGATCATACTGCATGTATTGATTTAACCTACTGTACGATAGTTTGAGTATCAGGAGGTTATGGGTATACTATCTACATACAAGAACTTATAGACAATTAATTGAACGACAAGAACGTACACGAACTTATAGACAATTAACTGAACGTATGTAGTTGATGATAGTAGCCTACCAAATGGCTTGGTGAATACCTATAAAGCGGTTGATCGTCATATACTATAAATAAGTCGTGTACACCATTGGGGACAATCATTACATCATTATATCATTATTTATTTTTAGTGTTAGACAAATGGACTTGAATTGAGAACGGGTGGATTTTTTAAGTTAATATACAATATCATTGAATAATAAATGTTTCTTCAATTCTGTTGCACCAAATAGCATGCGGCGTAAACATGTTAACGGATTGCTCTTTACAATGCATAACACTACATATATACTAGTAGCTGGTTGGAAGCATGGAAGTTTAACCTTCGGAACCGCTGACATCTAAAATAGTTGGCGTGTCTTGCCAGGACCCAATGAATAATTGAATTTGGAATTGAATGAATTAACGAAGCCACGACAGTAGATCCCCACGGCTTTGAATTTCTGACTTGAACATATGAGCGTGGGTGTTATCTATTAGCTGGTCGTCAAGGGTTTCTGCTATCTCTCGTCTTCAGTGTAATGCCATATAGACCATGTAGACATGCCTTTCAAAATTCAGTAAGAAGGTATTGCGAAATATACTGATATATTTAATATAATTGCTTGCCTATTTCCAGCAACTTGCTGTCAGTGTTTATGAGTATGTAATGGGTTATTAGTTGCTTCTTTATCAAGAAAACAGAAGCGATACAGAGGTGTAAGAGATCGTAAAACCGCAATTTACACTTTTATACCCAGCCGTAGGCGACTCAGAGCAATTTAACTACCCACAGAAGGGTAAAGGTTATACAGCGTTCATAGGATAGATCTCTTCTAACTGTACTATAAGTGTTCATGTGGTCGAAGAATGTAAGTGTTGTGTGTTATCACTGGTATTCGGGGAAGCAATTACTAAATAATATTAATATCAATTTGCTTGTATATTTCAATTAGGCAATATAACTTTCATAAGAATGCTTGCATATAATATTTTCCATTAATCAAATATAATTTGTAGGATATATATTGAACTTGACATGACTTGACGTCACAACGCCACAGTGTGTGCATTATTTAAACAACTGTCAGTTTCCAAATAGCGGTTTTTACAATTTCATATCGACCAGCACAGTCTACTGCACACTAATGAAGCGCAGCAGTCGGAGGTTAAGATGAGTTTCGCTAGTAGTGTCATGACTCACGTACCATGTGTGTATGTGTCATCCCCTAGGACCGCCAACGTTAACGTTATTTCACGTTATTTCACGTTCAGGTCAGATCTCGGGACGTAGCGTTCTCCTTCAGATACGTCTGAAAGGAAATGTCGATAGCATTACACGTCCATTAATCAAACTTATCATCTCCATGACAGGGAGACTCTCTAGCTCGTTTGTCTTGGAGGCTATAAAAGTTATTGAGCAATGTTTTATCAGCAAGATTTTGTTTTGGCAATCTCATTAAAGGAACATGAAGTACGGTGCATTCCAACACAGTGCCAGCAATAGAGGAATTAGAATTCGTCATCCATCAATTTGCTTCTAATCGTTAACAGGTTTCTTTATCTAAGATCTTGCAAGAAAGTAGTGTAGATGCATCTTCTGTAGTAAACTCATGCCTTCAAATAACAGGTTATGCTTATAAGACACCGTAATACGATGTTGATTCAGTTCCATATAATACGAGGCTAGTGATGTAAATAAACGTCAAGGTGTTAACCTGTTCAGTTAACTAGCCATGATATTCTGCCCAATGGAAACCAATTTCCTGAAAATGTAATAAGGCTTAAATCTTATCATATAATATATATCATACACTAGCCATAAGTGTCTGCACAGTGTAAGCCAATTTCCTGAAAATGTAATAAGGCTTAAATCTTATCATATAATATGTATAATACACTAGCCATACTTGTCTGTACATTGTAAGCTAACTTCCTGAAAATGTAATAAGGCTTAAATCTTATCATATAATACATATCATACACTAGCCAAAATATTCCGCACTATGTAAGCCAAATTCCTGAACATGCAATATATCTGTATCTTATCACATAAATCATGCTTTTCCGCAAAGACCTTTTTATCACCTTCTCAATCGCTGTTCTCTTGCTCGTCGCAAATGGGCGAAAGATTCCCACAGCGACGTTAAACTCCATATTCACTCACTCAGTGTTCTCTTGCAGGCTGTATGAGGCCTACTACCGTATAATGTCTCTGTCATCACCCTCCAAGACCACGCAGACCCCCCAGGTGTCGCACAAGACGCGGAGACGTCACAAGTCTGGCTACGTGGACGACTGGCAGTCCGGCAAGGAGTTCTCGGAGACCAACCTGCAGATGCTGGAGAGCGAGACCCTGACAGACGTGGGCTTCCGGGTGGGAGACGAGCGGCAGTCCATCAGGGCACACAAGTTCATCCTAGTCAGTCGTAGCTGCGTCTTCAACAGGATGCTGTGCGGACCCATCGCGGAGAAGAAGGACATCGAGATACCGGACATTGATCCAGCAATATTCAGAAGCTTGATAAAGTAATGATGAGTATTAGCTACTGCTGTAGAATAAGTGAAGGAAGCAAAGATAGTTATTTTCCTTCATGTAATAGTCACTGTATGACAGTCGTACTGTTTCAATGCTGTTCAGCTTCATCGTGCTTTCTCTTAACCTGCATCGATTATCTTAAGTGTACGAACGCATCCTCATTGTATTCGTTGAATGAGTAATCAAACCATATTTACTTTTCCAACGAATGCAGCATTGTATAACATTATGCCAGCTTGAGCGTGTCCGATGTGTTATGCATTGACTGCTTTGTTCATTAGTATACTGATGAGATAAATAATGCATTAACCTTCTTTCAGTTATATACCTGTAAGCAATCCTAGATGTCAAGTATGAAGCAGTTAATTTGAATACTAGAGATAACAGCTGAGACGTTAATATATAAACACAATACATTAACAGTCTTGCTTCTGAAAGCCATATGAGACATTCAATACAGCAGTAAGTGTGTTATTAATCCAGCCGGGAGAATGCTAATTTTCACAGCAAAATATATATATCAAAGATCCTGTTATGGATCCCTCCAAGATCCTAGTAGGAAACCTTCGCAAGGGGTGTCCTGAAGGATTCCTGTACACGACACTACACAGGAAACCTCCAAGAAGCCTATGCGAAGGTGTTCAACTACATGGACCTCGGGTCTCCTGGAGGTTTCACGTGCATGACTACACAGGAAACCTCCAAGGTGTCCAACTAGGAACTTCTACATTCTTCCTGTGATTGTTTTAACCACTAAGTGGACTCTGTCGTTGCAGATTCCTATACACGAACGACGTGGTGATCACTCCAGACAACGTCATTGGCCTGCTGTACTCCTCCAAGAAATACAACGTGAGGAATCTGGAGCAGAAATGCCTCCAGTTCTGCGAGATGTCTCTCACCCCGGACAACGCGTGCACCATCCTGCAGCAGGCGTGTCTGTTCGACGAGGAGGGCCTCCAGGAGAAGGCCATGGACGTCATCAAGCGAGAGGCCAAGCAGGTCCTCCAGTCAGAGAGCTTCCTGGAGCTCAACCACGAGTGTCTGGACAGAGTCCTGTCCAACGACGACCTCAAGGTGGAGGAGGACCTCATCTTCACTGCCACCATTAACTGGTCCGAGGCCGAGTGCAAGAGGCAGGAGAGGGACTCGAACGCCGAGGAGAAGAGGAGCGTGTTGGGACAGTCGTTGTATCTGGTCCGGTTCCCGTTAATGAGTCAGAAGATGTTTGTAGAAAAGGCTAGAAACGCCGGTGTCCTGACGGATAGCGAAAAGGTTAAGATTTTGGAACATTTCACGATATCAGAACTTCCCGTAGATCCTTTTACCTCAAAGAAGAGGAACTCGCTAAAACCCATCCGCAGCATAGACAGATTTGGATCACGGGGTCGTTGGACAGGAGCGAATCCAGTCACGGATGCAGTGACGGTAGCCTGCAGCAAACCAGTGAAACTCCTGACGTTTCTTCTCTTCGCTCCGACTAGGTCCGGAGCCGGAACTCTGTCGGTCCTCATCTCAATAGAGGACAAGGAACAGAAGGTGATCCTCCACCACTGCTGTGACAGGGAGATCTCCACCAGTGACGAGCAGTTCAAGGTGATGCTTCCGGCGGCCGTGCTACTGCATCCGGACACCAACTACAGCGTCAGTGTCACCATCAAGGGGCCCAGCAGATACTGGGGTATCATGAACGGTCTGGCGGAGGTGCACGATACCGACGGCGATGTCACGTGGAAGGTCGCTCACAACTCCAACAGCTCGTTCTACAACAGTGTCACGGAGGGGTATATATCTGGGATGCAGTTCATTGTAGAACAGTGAGTTTGTGACTCGTGTACAGTTCATTGTAGAACAGTGAGTCTGTGAAGTCTGTGAAGATCACTAGCTATATCCTAGGTGGTTCAACTGTTTTTCCCAATGATGTATTTCAGCCGGGGTTCAGTCATTATTTGCTGTGACAAAGACGAGGGCCTTGCTGAGTGGTGTATTCAGACGAGTGCTGAAATGTCTTGTAGATATACAGCAAAACAATGTTCCTACTCCTTCGGAAAGGTTGTCTATGCTGGCTGCTTATCTGGATGTAATACGGTGAGAATTCGGAAGAGAGGATGTGCATGCAACAATTCGCTGATATGCAAGAATGTGAACAACGTATATACAAGAGAAAGGGTCCCCCCTAAAAGTTTGTTTCCCATTGTGCCATGAACACATATAATGTTTCCATGCATCATATATTCTCCTTTATGCATGACCGGTGATGGTAGGTGAAATGTGCACGTGGAATGTTCTGGCGAATTTCCGGTCCGATTTGTATCGATCCGGAGACTGAATGTTTGTCACGATACGGGTGTTGATCAGGGATGCAGTTTACTATTGCTATTGGCACAAGCCCATTAAGGTGCAGTGAAGAACTAGTGGTAGCACTAATGCAGCTCAAAGACTAACTGTGCAAGATGCAATGGAATGGGTGCAATGGAACTTCACAGCATGACCAGCTTACCAATGATCATGTTAATGTATATTTTCTCAATTATTATTTCTTAAATTATACAGATGATCGTTATTGGTTGTCGTATTGACGGAAAGGAATATACAATATGCACGATGCGGAGTAACTGTTCATGCTATGTTGTCATTTAATAGAAGCGTTTATCTGTAGGTGCTTCATCAGTGGAAATCAAATGTGTACACTCACCTAGCTTTTTGCACAATGTGATTAGTATTGTACTATTGTGCAAGTCTCATATACTGTATTCTATTCATCATCTCATTTTGGATACGATTTACGTGTTTGGTTAGTATAATGTTTTCAAATCAAAATGAAAAGTATTTTAACATTGTTTATCGGCATCAATTTAATGCATAAGTCACCATCTGTAAAATGCATTAATATAATTAATTCCTAGAGTCCTACGTCATGAGGATATCTTCAGAATAGTTAGTTGACGTTTGGAAGAAACCAGACAGTGACACGAACTATTAGTTTTTTTAAACGCCTAGAAATATAAGTATAGAACTTTTACATAATTCTCAGGTACTTAACATTGTCCATTGTTGGCTGTATATGTTTATTAAATACTTCACATATTTATATTGTCTATTTTTGGTGAGAAACTATCTCTTTATTGCATTATCTGCAACCCATTTCAAATGCCTTTCCTTTTATGGATTTAAAGAGGCAACTATTGAGCTTATGTTTCAGATGTTTTCTGTATAATAATGGTAAGAATTTCCTGAAAGATGTATCCATAACAGTCATTGATATGAAATTGTGTTTTAACCCTTTCCGCCATTGTTCCATTGCGCACATAATAGCTAATGTTGTGCATGCATTGTACATGTATATGCATTCAACATAATATAAGCCACTGTCGCATTCTATGTTACCTACTATGATGACAATCTGTTCACCATGAGCATCCTGTCTTGAATCTGTCTTAGCGGCTAAGGGGCCATAGCTGTCAGCGAGACATAGTTACGACCCTGTTACGACAGCGTTGTTGTACCTTATTAGTGGATACGAGAGCTTCGTGAAAACTATCTGCAGATCTGTAGCTATAAGATGCTCCCTTTACTATTTTGCTATATTTTCTGGCATCCCATAATAGATATCATAATAGTAAACGGGGCATCTTATAGCTACAGATCTGCAGCTACGTGAAAGCGTGCCCAGGGTATCCTTTCAGAAAGCTCTCTTGTCCGCCAAGAGACCATGGCGCTCGCTTTGCAGTGTATTAGCTGCCAGCAAAGAGAGATAAGAAAGCTTGAGTAGATAAGAAAGCTTGATGAAAGGATACTAAGGTTAAGTTCAGGTTAATTTTATAACATTGCCCAGAGATTACGAAACCATTTGAGTACGATTTCATGCTCAAGCTCAAATGTTATATTGAGATTGTGAACAAAACCTTCAGTTGAGCATGAGTTCGTACTCAAAAACGTTTCCTAATAATATATATTGTCGATCTATTGTTGATGTATGCCAAATCATGTCTGTATTTTATGACCGCATCTTTATTGAAATACATGTAGTTGTAGTAAGCGTCGTATAATGCAAACATTTAAGCAATCTGTGTTAAATAAAAGTATGATCAATTGAATTTTTTGTTCGCAATTTATGCAAACTTAGCTATGCATTGTATTTAGCATTAGAAATAGTAATAATTAGAAGGTAAATTATTAAATTATGCAACTAATATATTACGAGTATTACCGTATTTTACAGAGATCGTATGGCTAGAAAATGTATGTCATTGCACTATGAATAACAATTATTGTTTAGTCTTAGCGAAAATTAAGCGGCCTCTAATATTAATTGTTGACAATATAATTATAAGTCACGCCTTTAATTAGTATGTAGCATATAACATGAGACGCAGATATATACCAGTTATACACACATGCCAATATGTCTCTGCCCACAAATATCTGAGCTTGTACTATTTAGGAAATGTTCACACGGTAAAGAAAATACTTTTTCATTCCTCATACTCATAGATAATGAATTTCCTTTGATGCCATGTCCATGATCGTGTTAACATTGGGCCATGATTTATGATTATGTACTTACAAATAAGTAAGCCAATTCGAGTTTGTGTTGAGTAAACTAGTTAATGGGAATGGATACATATTCGTGATCTTTGACCATTACCAGGTTCGACTTTTATTGGTGTTTGACATTGTAGCTGTGAATTACGCCTCGTTGCACTGAGCGCTTTCATGTCTATGTACGGGCTGCAAGGATGGGGGGAGAGACAGCAAGTGTGTGTATGTGTGTGTGTGTGGGGGGGGGGGGGGGTACAAGAGAGAGGAAACAAGGGAATAGCTAAGGGAGATAGGGAGAGAGAGAGGGAGTGAGGGAGAGAGAGGGAGAGAGAGAGAGAGAGAGAAAGAGAGAGAGAGAGATTGGTGGGAGACATTGTTGAGGGAGATATCGGTGGGAGATACGGAAGAGAGACATTGGAGAGAGACACCTATATTTGAGAGAGGTGGATATTAGAGGATGTGGAGGAGCGGGAAACAGTCGTGTGTATGTGTATGTGTGTGCGTATACGTATGTGTGTGTGTGTGTGTGTGTGTGTGTGTGTGTGTGTGTGTGTGTTTATGATTGTGTACGTGTGTATATGTGTACGCGCGATATTACTTTCAAATGCATTGCCATTATGATTTTAACTATGTGATCACTGCCATTTCAAAATAAACGATCTTATTTGTCAGCGTCTTACGTGTGTTTTTTTTAGGTGATGGCCGTGGTACAAGGTCGTATCACTAAGGTGAAGGTCAGCTAGCACCAGCTGCACGTACATGGGTGTATCGACAGACTCCCACGTAGTGACATAACCATCATCTGTATACATATACACAAATACTCTCTTGCACTAATATAATAACCGCTATGTAAATAGTTGGATATATATACTTTGCCATCGACTAGTCAGAAATGTCATATTTTGAATAGGCTGCAATAATAAGGTAATCTGCGACACCCATGTGTCCATTAAGCAATTGTTATTCAACGTAGGAAAAACATGCATCGTGGTGTATAACATACCGCCTGAATACATTTAGCATACCTACCAGTCAGTGGTGCTTTCCCTACATATATATATACATATGTAGCCCTATGGCAGTCAAAGGTAAAACTACGCGTGATTATATTATTGCGATGACAAATATATTAAAGTGCACGTATATTAGTATATTATATTCATCCAGTTATAAATATCACATCCACCCAAGCTGAGCTACCTATTGAAGATATGAATGCAAATGCTTGCAGAATATAAATTAATATAAATATCACGTATTTGTATTGAGTATTGGTATGGAGTAACTCCTTTCAACGACATTCATCGTTTTAGAAGCTTATAAATCCAGGAAGGTGCAGCTGGTACTGAATTGAGACGGTGAGTCATTCTAGGGGATAACTATTTGAAAACAGCCGCCGTTTTTGTTGCTGTAAGATTTCTACAGAGGTCATACATTGCAATCTTGAGGAGTCTGAAAGTAAGTGATCTCTATATGCATGTTCACTAGCGTGTCGCTTAAATACGTCTTACGGCTCCAAAACATAGGTTGTTGATGATTGTGTTTATCGGTCCTTATTCATACAGTGTCAGAAGGTGATAGTACTTATACACAGTGGATGCGTTCGGTTACATAGACGAAAACATATAGGAATGTACACTGATCTGGGATCCATTCCTTGTTTAAATGAGTATACAGATTACAGTATCAGAAGGCCTGCGGTATAGTCGTAGGTAACCTTTATATAATTATAGGAGTCATTGAATGTCTCCCAGCGTTATTTTTAAACTACACCCTGGTTCACCTGGGTTCCTTCTATATTGTATGTATTGCATATGATGTGTCACGTGACTGCTGACTGCCGACGTAAACACAGCACTGACCTAGATAACATAGACCAGCTGGTATTATAAGGTAGGTGTTGTTTATGCTGCGATATAATGATACGTTGATAACATGATAAGATGTAATGGTGAATATTGATATCATAGCATTGCTCTATTGACTCCATAATAGAATTATGGTGAATGTTACTTATATTATAGTCTTACGTTTCTTCAAGAATTACTAAATGGGTGTACTTGTGTAGTATATCTTGTATTAGACCAGCGATCGAAACCAACTATAAAACTTAGTAGCCCGAATAGTGATACAAATAACAAATGTTATGAATTTCTACTAGTCCTTAGGATACCTTTAGTATTGCAAGAAA
>JAUTBR010071334.1:0-11467 GCA_032361205.1 Pseudorimula midatlantica
ACATTCAGTCATAAAAATGCCATATTGCTACAGACATTCATCTCCATATGATAATTCACTCGCGAGGTTTCGCCACTAGATACACTTGTTCGTGCGCATTATTTACCTGATAACTAATACTGATAATGTTATTATGCTATCAACAGTACAGTAATTATAGACGTATGAAATGGTCATCAATATAACTAATGTAAACACTGTCCCACAGCTGATTGATGTTCACTTTACACTGCCAAGATAATTTCAGCAGCATAAAACACAAACATAATACGTGTAAATAAACTATACATTTGGCAGTGTAAGCTAATATGTATATACCACATTTAGTAACTCACTTTTATCTAGACCACATCGTCTGCCTGGCTAGGTAACCACACACGGAAAACAACTGAAAAGCACCTAAAACTGACAGAACACTACGATGATATAATAAAGTAATTTTGAAATATATTAAATATAAACACAAAAAGTACACTTGTTCACACTAAAAATTGGACAACTGTCTGACTGGTCTCTAATAAATTCGGACATTTGTGAAAATATGTCCGATGGCCAATGCCCATCTGAAACGCTGACTTGATGCACCTTCACTTACCTTCACTTACTCATCGGTAAAACTTATATTGTGCTCGTTTAATAAATTCAGTATTAAATGACCACTCATGTTGGATCCTCTATATACTGTATTTGTTTTTCTATTACAGAGCCCGACAGAAAATTGTAAGTAATGAAATGTTGCCTGAATTTGATTATAATTTACAAACAAAATATATAGTTGTTTGTTTGAATGAAATTTATTTCTGAAAATTCAAACTGCTTTCACTTTGTATATTATATATATATATATGATAGCTAAAATGCGAAATACATATCGTTCCACTAATCCACTACCAGTACTTTTGAGCGTAGATTTAGCACAATATAAATCTTCACGTTATTATTATTATTTCCCCGTGTGTGGATAATAAAGATTATCTATCATTATTATTATTATCATAATCTGGCGGCAATCATTAATTTACTTTTCACTAATAATTTTTTCATTCTTTAAATGTCTGCTTCAGTTGATTATTCTTGGCAGTGTTTATATAATATTGTCAGGAATCTTAATCATTTGTTCCAAGACTAGATGTAAAATACATTATACTTTCAGGATGAGCAATGAAAGTGGATCTAGGAATGGGATGGGTAAGCATATGGCCATATCATATAATATAGAGGTTATTTGGGGGATAAATGTCTACTGTTTGGAAATCAGCCGGTATCAATCGTAAATTGATACCGTCTAAATTTGAATTGAATACCGAACGCGAAATTCCACCTCGGGTCTACTTGTTCTATCCCACATGAATATATACCACTGCGATAAATTGTTATTGTACATATTCAATGGTTGTTGTCTAAAGAAACTAACACATTTGCTTGTTTGTTATATACTAGCAGAAAAGTTTCTGTGCACGGTAAAAAGTCGTATAAAATCATAATCGCAGGTTGTAAACTAATACAGATTTCAGGAGACATGTGCCCAACCATGGTATTCAAAATGTTATCATCGATATTGCAATCGCATTTGTTGTTCATGTGCCACACATACATGACTCGTAACCTGATTTGCTGATCACGTTTTACAGATGCACATGTCCTTGTTCATTTTGCAATGTAAAATGGTAGAGGACAAACTCACTAGCTAGAAAAACAACTTTGATTAATACTAATAGGCGGTTACATCATGCCACGCCTATCTGAATTTGAACGTTAGCTCACCGTCAGTATGCTCTAAATTGGAATGGCGCATAGCAAGGTCGCAAGACGTTTTGGCGTGCATCAAAAGATGATACCGAATGTGTGATGACGTTACCAATAGCATGACAACACCAGAGACGGACCTCGTTCAGGTTGCCCGCGTGTGACGTCACAATTACAGGACAACCATATTTTGGTAACACATCACACATCTTCAGAAACGATTTCGGCCGGTAACTTTGACAGCAAAAACTATCCCTGGGTTGAGAGTAATCCATGCCAGGACAATTCGCAACCGTTTATTTGATCACACCATCAGGCCGCGACGCCCAACAATACGTCGTATTCCGCTACTACGTCACCGAAATGCGCGTCTAGCATGGAGTAGACATGCACTTACGATTCACCCGTCACTACTGATCAGGTGTGCTATTCACCAAAGAGTCCATATTCCATTTGGATGGTAGTGACGGTTGAAATCGAGACCACAGACACGTTAACGAAGGCTACGTTGACGCTTACGTTGTCCAGGGTGCAGCTTTTGGCTGTGGGAGAGTCATGATGTGGGGAGGCAGCACATCACGCAGAGGACACAGCTGGTGATTGTGGCTGGATATCTGACTGGATGAAATGAGATCATCATACCGCATGGCTCCCGTTCCTTCAAGGTCAACGTTGCGCCGTCATGTTGCAAGACGTCGCTTGCCCTCATGTCGCATGTGTAGTGACCGACTTCCTGGGACAACAGAATAACAACACAGTGCCTTGGCTCGCTGATTCGCCTTACCTGTCGCCCATCGAGCAACTATGGGACGAGATGGAGCAACACCTACGTCACCAGCCAAACCAGCCGTTGACCTTGAATCAACTGGGTCGTGACCTTGTTCAGGTCTGGAACAACATCCCCCAAGGGTTTCTGAACCATGTGGTGTCATCAATGAGACGTCGTTGTCAGGCCTGTGTGCGTGCGGCCATACACGGTGGCCATACACGGTATTGACATTGTGAACTCACTTTCGACCCGATTGGTATTGATCGTGAATAGCAAATAAATAATGTGTCAAATAATTGTGTTGATTTGCTTACAAATAAGAAAATCACACCACTTTTAGTAATGCACAGAAACATTTTTCCGCTAGTATATTATTCTTATGACGTTCATACCTCCAAAATATGTAAAATACATATAACCCACATAATTAGCTTGTATATTAATCTCTATATTCCTACAATACTATCTCTATATTCCTACAATACTATCGTAGAAAATGGGTGAAAGATTCCCGCAGCAATGTTAAACTCCATATTCACTCACTCACCTACCATACTACTCAAAGGTGTTCCTTATTAGATATTCAAGGTATGTGTTCACTTTCAATGGGACACTCAAGGCATACATGTACATGTAGGATTCCCCTACATTTGTGTTATTCCCTATTTCAGTGGACAATGATATATATGAGTCTGCTGGAGAAAAGAAGGAAGTAATGGGTTAGTATCTTATCATTACAATTTTGAATGTTATGCTATATTCTTAATGCACGACGAGATGGTTTCACGTCATCGACAGGCTCAGATAGTGGCCTAGGTGTTAAGCCTGTCGAGGGTATTAACTGTTTTAAATCATGGCATCAAAACTAAGTTCTATAATGCTAGATTTATATAGAAATTGTTACAAAGTTGTGGAACTATGTTGCCAATTCACGCAATCTGAAAGTTCCTGCAACATTCAGCGATAATATAATATAAGGATGTTGCGAGTTACCTCCTGCCCTAAACTGACAAGTTGTGATATTAATGAGATTCAAGAAATCGAATCATGAAAAAAGCAATGAATAAATCTAATGTTGTTAGCAGCAACGCCATTGTTCATGTTGTATCCAACATTTACAGTGATGGAAGACAATGTAGTGTATGAATCAGCTGGAGGGGCGACTGCAGCTGTAGCAGCTGTAGCAGCTGTAGATAATGAAGGTGCATCTCTGTACGCTCAAGTGGTCAAACCAAAGAAGAAACCAGGTTAGTTTCTTTCACCTAGTTCTGATGATATTCGCCATTAAAGAGACAAGATCATACTTGCATATGGGAAAATGGTCACTATCGGGGTTATTACATATTCTAAAAGAACAATCTTTCCCCGACATGTAGTAATTTTTTCAGATTTTATAATCCTCGAGAAATATATGTATTTCCTAACCAAATGCATGGGTACCCCCTCTAAAAACAATCCTTGACGGTCGTCAAGAAATCGACCTCGTCACATGCTGGTCACATGCTGGTTTACGGAGATTCCCTCCCACAAACCAGCATGTAATGTACTTCGGGCTAATTCCTTCAACTTCGTGCATTACATATCATAACATCCTCTACATATCATAACGTCCTCGGGCCGTCTGTTAACCATCACAAATACCAGCACAGTTAGTCCAGGGTATCGTTTATCGAAGCTATCTTAGCCGCTAAGGGACCATAGCACTCTCTTTGCCAATAGCTAATACATTGCTAAGAAGTGTTATGGTCCCTTAGCGGCTAAGAGTGCTTTGAGGAACGATAACCTGAATGCTAATCTCACCTTCACTTTGGGGTTGGCAGATCTGGAATAAGAATAAAAGTCTATTTTGACCCATGCCTGTAATCTTGTTTTTGTTCAGTGCCTGTAGATGAATCGGCTCTTTATGCTACACCAAATAAAGAGAAGAAAGGAAAAGACAAGAAAGAAAAGGGTACTGGTAGTTTGCTTCTATTCTGATATATTTTTTTACGATAAATAGTTGATGTGGAGAGCTCAATGATAGACCATTTGCCTTCATAGCAAAAGTACTCTGGCATCAATTTTATCAAAAGGTTTTATTCTGTTGCATTGTTTGTTGTGAAACTGCTCTAAATCCCCATTACACGGTAAGAAGATTTTCATAATATAGTAAAGTCATTAATTTATTGTACATACTAATTTCTTATTATTATCTACCGGTATGTATATGTGTAAGAGAGGATCCTGTGCCGATCCTGGGATTAAAACCTGAGTTGCTGGATCAGGACAGGTTATTTTCAGCGAGGACTGGTAACGTTTTATCCTTGCACGCCTCATGTCGTATTACTTTTTGTTTGTTTTTCAAGATGTATATCATCGATCACTGGCCAACATGTATGAGGACAGGCAACGTCTCAGACTTACCAGTCCTCCTTATGTCTGGCAGTGAAATTGCTGGAGTTTTATACACTGCTACTATGGTAATATAGGTGGTGTGTTTTAATAGTCTTTAGTATATATTATATTTGTTAATAGATCCTGTCTTGGGGAAAGGAAACAAGAAAGAGAAAGCAAAACCCAAAGATAAGAAGAAAGGTATATTGATTATAGTAAAGCATGTAATTCATCTAAATTATAGGCCAACTATTATCTTGCCACCGTGTCGAATTGTTTGACATGTAAAAAGAATTATCTGCTTTAGTGATCGTGATAATATCCTGTGTATGATGCGATTAATGGACCTATTGAGGCTATTTGTACTGTTAGATGGTTTGAATTATTAGAGAAATTATGGTATTGCACCATGAATAGTGATTAAATGCTCTCCAAAATGATATACTGTATTCATAAATGAGCTCTATTGGTATATTATATAGAGAATCTCACCCGAGTGTGGTTTGATGTCATTGTTATCCTACTCGTTGATAAAAGCAAGCCTCGTATTTTCGTTACTTTTATCAACTTGTGGATAAAAACGATATCAAAACACACTCGGGTGAGATTGTCGGTATAACTACTGCATAGATCATAAACAAATGTTCTTATGTTGTCCCATAAGAGTTTTATTTTGGTTTTCCAGATGTAAAGGACAAGAAGAAAAAGAAAGGTATAATGTATTGTTATTCACATATGTTCTAATAAATTATTTCATAGTAGTATTATATATCATTATGGATAGAGTACAGTCTACCCATATAGTTTTGCCTTGAACTAGTATAGTTAAAGTACAATTATGCTAGCGTGTGAGTACTTTTAACTTTATTATATAGTTCAGGACAAAACTATCCACTATATGGGTAGACCGTCCTCTATTCCTATTCTATTAATGCACACATTTGTTATGAAAAAAAATGAAACCCGTCCATTTACGAATACATAACTGGGCCCATTAACGGGCTGTTCCATCAACTGGGTGTTGCCACATATATGACGTCACCAGCTTGTCCCAGTGTTTGTAGTATAATGATTGTAGTAAAAGTAAGGGCATATGACATTGGCATTTTGCCAACTCACTTTACCATATATTAATATATAGGCAGTGTCTTGGCGGGATGTAGCGCAGTGGTAGAACGTTGGACAGCCAAAGGTTCCAGGTTCAAATCCCGTCCCTGGGTCCGGCATCAATGTTTGTGAAAGTTACCTTTCTGACGCGATATTGATAGGATGCATTGACTGTAGAGTGGCAATGCAGTTATCAGTACCAGCTGGTGCTCGTAGGTTTACTGCAACATTCAGCGCTACGGATGTTGCGGGTTTCCTCCTGCCCTAAATCTGACAAGTTGTGATATTAGTGAAAGATTCTAGAAAGCGACTTTAAACACACACACACACACACACACACACACACACACACATACACACACACACACACCCCACCCAAATAGGCATTGTCTTGCATGCACTATGATAGAATACATAAAAATATGTATGAAATGCACTTGACATTAAATTAATATTTTTCTATTATGGTCTCTTTTTGTACATTCACCAGAATATTTAATTTCTCACCAGATGACAAGACTCCTTTGAAGGAAAAGACAAGGACACCTAGAGGTACAATATAATTTTACTGCAGGCACTAAAAGCATAATATCACAGCTACTTAACGATGCATCCGTGTGATTATCTGTGATACCATTTTATGAAACTAATGAACGGTTTTGGTAAGTGACGAGCGACAACTATTCACAACTTTACCTATTTAACTTTACTATGGCACATCTAACTAAAAAAAAAGTCATGCATTGTAATTTAGTCGGTATGCATGAATATTAATTGTCAAATAACTAACCTTATGCAACTTATTTACGAAAAATCAGGGAAATATGATGGCGAAAAAAAGTAGGAGCCATATATAGGTAGGCAGCTATATCCTATATACACATACTGTACTACTAAAATGTATATTAGGTATGTTAGGGTGGCCTCTTTGTTTCAGGTGACGTATACGAGAACACTGTTCCTGGACAGTTTGGAGATGGAACTTACGCCAATGCTGGATTTGAAAATGATAATGGTGGAAGTGCTTTTGCATGTGTATGTATTTACAGTTGTTTGCATTCATTTTCTCTATGTTTGTTAGTTTAATAATTGATGCTGTATCAATTCGGTATTGGTAGGTTATTGGTCAATGTATTCTCATCCACAGCTTTTTTTACTGCTACATTAGGCAAAATTGTATTTGAATTTATTACTCTAGCGTGCTGTTTCAAACAATGGCGCAAGAAACTTGTATGTACCTCCCGTTACGTATAGGTATCTAGCATGATAATATACCATGGTCAGC
This sequence comes from Pseudorimula midatlantica, assembly GCA_032361205.1. Lineage (NCBI taxonomy): Eukaryota > Metazoa > Mollusca > Gastropoda > Lepetellida > Lepetodrilidae > Pseudorimula > Pseudorimula midatlantica. The sequence goes on from JAUTBR010071334.1 coordinate 7,281, forward strand.
ATGGCCAGGACTACTTTTACTACTCTACCAGACACGATCGATAAAAAAAGGAAGTTGTTACTTTAAATATATAGAACAACAACAGACTTGTATTATTATGTGATCAGTTAAGAATGTGAATAAAACCAAAATTATATATGATAAATAAAATGAATGGAAAGTGTACGACAATCCAGTTTTGAACATAGGCAAAAGACACTAAAATATTCACTGTGTAACCATCGCGGAACTTGCATAGTATAGTATAAAAACTTGCATTGCTACTACAATTGTATACCTTATACCTTAATGCATTTAAATATTAATTTAACACAAAATAGACTAAAATAACGAAGGTTTTGCAGAATCACTGTAGCCATTATTTTTATTTGTGCATTGCCAGGGCCCCAAGGCTGGTCGTGATGATGACGGTCTGATGTACATGACGGTGGACTGGGTGGGAACCAAGCCTGGCACCAAGGTCCACGGCGCTGACGACCAGACGGAGTACGCCGGCATCGACTTCGGAAAGGTGGGAGAACTGCCGCCTACAGAAGACAAGGAGAAGAAAGACGAGGGAAAGGAGTGAATTATGATCTAGCCTGATTATTGCCATGACTTGAGTATCATGTAAGCTGATATTTAGAGAAACATTCAAAAACTGAAAGGCATACAAATCACAGATATTATTGTTGATAATTTTGGACCAAATTGGAGCTAATGGAAAAGTACTGTCACTTGGAATATGTACCTCCAAAAATCTTTTATTGATAATGAGCAGAAAATCAGGAATATGTAGCCGCTTGAATACAAGCTACAAAGAGTGACAGACATTATATCAAGGGGAATTGTCATTGCGATAGTTAGTTGATGATAACACTCCAACCTAGCCTCAAATTTCATGATGCCATATATAGGATATTACACGATGTTCTATTTACTATCAACTTTATGTCCTGAGTGAATACATTTTATTGCACGAGTTTCTGCGAGTGCGAATAAAATGATTTCACGACGGACATAAAAGTCAATATTAAATAGAATATCATGTAATATCCTATTTATTGCCACAGATGGAATTTAAGAAATAAGTATGCATAAAATTAACGGTAATCAAAGGTAATCAAATTCTATGTCGATACATGTACAGGCAAATTTGTGACATAACCTCTGTGACATCACAATGAATCAACAACGTCAATCCATTGTCTGTACAATATATACATTTCGATACGTCACTTCTTGAAACATTACGCTGGGGCAATAAAGTGAATTATCCTACTTTTCATGTAAGTTCCTTCTGTTTTTCCAGATAGTACAAATATCCATATACTAGTACCCCGCCTGGGAGGTTTACTAATAATTCACTTATTCACATACTGTCTTTTACATAGGGGTCGAGGGCTACTGTTGTGATGCCACAATGATATACGAGGTCACAGTGGTCAAGTACGGCCAATCTGGCCCACGACATTTTCAGGCAGACAAACGTTTTGATTGAATTTAGACATCATGTTCACGTACAGTAACATGATGGGTAGGATAAATTTGTTGTCAACTCTTCCCTCGGGGTATATGGAATTATGTTCTCACGCAGGGTACATCATTCCATATACCTTCATGGCGAGTTGACAACTTATAATGTACAAGCGTAAAGTAATAAATGCAATGCTTGTTATTGTTGAATTTTGCATAATTTGAATATTGATTCCTGCATGTACAGCCACATATTTTTTTACAATTTTTAACTGATTGTTGTCTCAATATTTATATATTGTGTGAGATGTGTTGATATAATATATATATTATGTTGTGTAAAGAATAGAGACCTGTTGAAGCATGTGTAAATTACTTTTTGAACTGCTATCTGTATTTGTACCGAGTCTTACAACTGTGATCCTATATTGATTCTTTCATTCATTTATTGTGAACTTTTGTGGCCCATGTATTATGTCTACTAAGCGTTTTTATATAAATATACACTATTCATAGAGCAGTGCCTTTGCCACACACATGCATGTGGATTGAGTATGCCTACTAGATTTACGGTTATGAAACTAGAAATATGTGATTAGAAATGCCAATCACATACTATTATGATATTCAGTTTATTTTTTATCTATAATAATGATATGTACTTTACTACTTATTCTAGTGCTTCCATATTGATGATTGTATTCTCGGCTATTCTATATTTGTACTGATAAATACAGTAATATCTATGCAAATAGACTGAAAACTTATACGAAGCAGAAATCTTGCGGATGCAAGTTATTTTACATATTTTTAGTAGTTTCAGCATATTTCTGGTGCCCTGATTTGTAACAAATGACTATTTTTATTACTAGTGTTATACCATACCATAGTTGATGCCATGTTGTACTGATCCACTATTACAGTTTCAGTATTATATTGTATTTCCTTTTTTGCAGTAGATTGACCTACATTAAACTGATGTAACATACTAGTAAATTAAACAGTATTTTGCCATTACAACCAGCTTTGCATGATATTGGATGATAGATCATACTATGACACCTACCAAATGAATCTTTTGGAGGACATGTTATTATTATTACTATTATTTTATTGTTATTGTTGATTATTGCTTGTATGTTTTAAGAGATTATGGATAATTTACGATATACATGAAAATTGTACATCATTATTGCATGTGATTCTATCTGTATTTGTTTTATCTCACTATGATTATTTGATTTCCTGGTTTATGAATCAACTGACCCCGATTCTTTGCACTTTGGAAACTACAAATAATATCATATTCAACGTATTAAACACCCAGGGCGCTAATAAAATTTGATTGGGAATGGGGGTGGGGTGTTATTAAAGTACGAACAAATGTAAATTTAGTTCAGTCTTTAGATCAAGCACATGGAAATTCATGGAAGATAACCCGATAGAACTTGGTGGAAAACAAAAAGTCGAATCGGAAAGAAAGAAGTGAACGCTGATGCAAAATAAATTACTCTGAATACATTAAATTTAGTTTTTCTTCTGGTCTGCATATTTACGTCAGATGTAAAGCACTGAGTACATGCACAGATTTACGTCCTGATATACATCCAGCGTAAATTTACAGGCCTGATCCGCATTTTAGAGTTTCCAAGGTAGATAATTTTGGATATGAATTTATTAGGTACGAAATATTTGTATTATTTGTAATAGTTTATAAGTTCATAATGATATATTTTCCACATCTTTAGCGTTTAACAAATAGATTTGGTTATTATCTTCAAATAATATAAACTTTTTCATAATTTTTCAGTTTTAAATATTGAAATTCACATAATAAAAACATTTGATGAAACGTACACTGCTTATCTCCCTTGATGCTGTGTACCGTGTGACCTTTGGCACTCTAACTTGACCAATGAAAAGCTGCAACTGCACTTGCATTCTCTTCAAAACAGTCCAACTCAGCTAACAATCGGAACTTGTCATGGTCAATATTAGTCAACAAAGCATGGCCCAAACAGTCCGTCATATGTAATAGGGGAAGTCACTCTCCCCGAATTTGATGTCTGTCCATTTCAAAATTAATCAGCGATGGTATTGTAGAAGTACTAGCATTTATTATATGCTTGGCTAGCGGATAGCAGAATATATGAGTGAAAATATACCCTGTTATTACCATTCTGATAAATTTCTAGGAATCTGATTAGTCGAGAGCCAAAGTGTACCATGCCATGTCGAGGTTTTTTAGCGGGTAATACGGACTTAACCTGCCTAATATAATATAAGTCGAACCTATGAAAATAAAACTAGAGATCTGAATGGTTAGTTATTTCGATTGTTCACAAGCGGACCGACATGACACTGTATCACCCGTGAACAATCGAAATAACTAATAATACTACACTCTATATATGGTGAAATATAAAATCACCATGGTCACTGCTTGGACTACTTTCGTAGAGTTATTTTGCTCGAATAGGCGCTGCAAGTAGAGCGAATTCTATTTATAGACGTACCCAGTTTACTGATTTTGGTGATAGGCGTGTAGGGGAAATATGCATGATTGATCGGATTGGCCTAAATCATTATCAATATTGCAGCAGGGTGTTTAAAGGCATAACATCACAGATGTTTATGGTTGTTTTGGACTAGTTCTTAGCTGCAAAATACATTCACTTGACATACATAAAATCATGTTTGCACTTCTAAAAACCTTTCCACGGCTGTTTGGT